>OMNN01000556.1:0-11987 GCA_900302755.1 Chromis chromis | reverse complement strand
GTCTCCCTCTTCCAACACACCTAATTCAAATGATCAGCTCATCATCAAGCTCTGCAGAAGCCTGATAACGATCCTGATCATTTGAATTTGGTGTGTTGGAAGAGGGAAGCATCTAAAACATGCAGGATAGTGGCCCTCGAGGACCAGGATTTGACACCCCTGATATAGACTATATACATTTTTCACTTTGAGCACTATCTGATGAAAAATATAGAAACATTTTCACCATATTCTAATTATATGAGATGCACTTGTAGAACTCCAGAGACATAAGTATTGCAAAACTGTAAAACTGAACTGAAGGGAACAGTGGAACTAGGAGGCAGTTATTGAATGCTAAAGTAATCACCACATCCCATACACCACAATGGTAATACACAAAAATGTTTCAACCTAAGGTGGCCCTAAGAATGCACAGCAATCTAAAAAACAAACACAGATAGACAAAGCACACTTTAAATACATGTGCAACATTTAAAAATGCAGAAAAATTGGAAAACACAATACTGAAACATGCTGCAATTACAGAACACATTAACAAATACAGTAATCAAGCAAGTAGAACAAAACAGATAAAATACAGGTACATTTGCAACACGTTTCAGTATTTGGTTGTGTTTTCAGCATTTTTAGCACATTTCTGTGTTTTCCAACTTTGCAGCTTTTGTTTTGTTTTCAAAACATGTCCAAATTGCTGAATATATCATATTTTTCTTTTATCTTATGTGTCACACTCTCAGGGCCATTGTACAAACCTTCTTATGTAGATGTAGTAGGCTGTAGTCTTGTTGTCGTTTTCACAGCATATCTGCCCTTCAGCATTTGGAGATGCAACACAGGTAGGGGGCACAGAAAGAAGTAAGATCACAGTCCTTCTCTTTACAACCAGGAGGGTTCATGCCTGAGGAAAGACAAAGTATACAGTATTTTTAGCCCACACTGTCTGCTGCCAGCAGTTACACATCAATCTGTGGAAGTGAGAGCTATCTCCCCAATAACCAGGGGTTCATTTACAAGTCAGGAATTTTGACAAATGTAGACGGTTCATATTCCTCTCAAACTAATTATAAAAATACTGACATGGTGATGTTTTGTTTTCTGTGATATATATTGCAATATAAAAACTAGAAAAGCACTCGGAGAGCGCAGACCTCCACCAAGCAGCTGTTACCTTCTCAGCTCCGTGGCGTATATAGCAGTAAACGACAATACTGTGTTAGCTCGATTTGTGCTGGTAGCAAGCCGTCTGGGCCGCTATCAAAACAGGCAGCATGGGAGGCAGTAAACCTTGCGAACTGGATCCGTTTATTTGTCACAGACTCGGTGAAAGAGTACAGCACGAGTGCTGGGCGGGACATACACACAACGCACTTCTCTTCATCTACTACTACTACTACATTACCCATAAGCCACCGTGCTTAAAGGAGTAGACTCAGGCCGGTAACACAGCTCATTTCCATCCATATTGTGATTTCCAAGAGTGGCATTTTCTCATTTTTGGTAATCCAGAACATCACCAAAGTTTAATCATCTGTCCCATTATCAACATTTCCTGAAAATTTCATTAAAATCCATTCATAACTTTTCAAATTATCTTGCTAACAAACAAACAAACGGATAAATGCCGGCAAAAACATAAAATACAAAGGTTTTCACCAGATAATTTAGACAACTCTACATGGTAAAAATGATTTATTCTAAAGTAATAAGGGGGATTTTGTAGGGGAGTGCATCTGCATAGAAAAAAATGCATAAAAAGAGCAGGAAAAAGCCATTTGGATTCTTTCTCAAATGCTGTGATGCTGGCAAAGGCATCCAAGGTAGTTTTTTTTGCTTTAGATGGCATTCAGATGTGCCTTTGCACTTGTCATACAGAGTTTTGTGCTGCTGATTTAAATGCTCAAAACAAATTAGTTGTGTTGCCTCATGTGGTGGCAGCGATTCCTAAACGCTGCTGACAAAGTACCAGTTTTTGGTCAGCATCATGTCTGGAGCCAAAATATTTCCATACAACTTCCAGATCTCCATTTTCAGTGATTCCCTCTCTTTTTGCAGCCATTTCAGCGTGCACATATGAAGCCTGCATGTCAACAAACTCTGTTTATTTTAAATAAAGTAAAAAAAAAAAAAAACTCAGTTAATCCAAGAACCCATTAATCAGAGTTAAATACTATCTTCTCTTGCAGATTGGTCTTGGAAAAATGAGAGCTGGGGGAGTTTTCTTTCTGTATCAAGCAGCATGAAAAGTTGTAATATGATGTGTTTGAGTGAATTTGCCCTTTGTGGCATTCACACATCACGGTGTCGATGCAGAGATGATACATTGTGTAGCCCTATCTCAAACAAAGAGGCCAAATCCTTAATTTAATGTGACAAATAATGCCATAAAGGACAAAGACATTTACATCAGAAATACAGAAGATGACATGGTTGCGTTTTTGTTTTCAGACAGGGTTTATAGTGTATATCTTCCTGATTTATGAGCTGGACTTTTGATTTATTAATTCCTCACACATTTAGAGGAATGTCACACCTGATGTTATTCTTTTGTTGTCTTCACAAAATGCCCATGAGCTGTAACCCAACAAAACCCCAATAAGATTGTGTAAATACAATATCAGTGTCAGGATAATTCCCTTCTAGATTTTGAGTTTCCTTATTTAATATTATAATTACAAGTTTGTTCGTGAGGTTATTGTTTATATAAAGCAACTCATTTAAATACAATCAGACTTTGAAGGTGGTGGTGTTGTCTTCAGCTCCCACAACAGAACCTCAATTAGTCTCTTATTTCCTTTCTTTGGAATTGTCCTCCTCTGTCTTCAAGTAATTCAGCTTTGTGTACTGCCAGATGCTCAATGCAGGACTCAAGTCTAATTTCCATTTTAATAGGATGCCACTTTTTCATAACAGTAGACCATACGAGGCATTATCATTACTTTTAGAGGCCTCCAAGACGTGTATCTATGGCAGTAGCATGGGGGAGGAACGGCTCTGGCTGCACTGAAAGCAAAATCCATGATTTATGGTGTCCACCGGCCAGTTTTTTTATTCATTCCACAATAATTTGTTTTTAGGGCAACTGTAAAAAGCAGACAATTAAAAAGATGCAGCAGTTATTATTGAAGGAAAATCTCAAAGTTGTAAGACTTTGTGGTAGTAACTTGAGTATATTATATATATATGTTCGTTAAAAGTTTTCATATTTACTGTCACTTTCAAATATGCTTTTTGTTTGGCTTTTGTGTTGCTTGTAGGGCTGTTCCGAATAGGGTCCAATTAATGACGACTATTCGAATATTCGGCTCGAGACGTAGCAGTGTGCCGGGAGGGGATGACATAGAATACAATTATTCGTTTACTAACACGGGCGAAGGGGAGCGTGACATCGGAGTTGGTAGGTCTGTGTACCAGAACCTCGGCGGCGCTCGGCAGCCCTCGGCCTTCAATTTACATTCATACGTTTCACCATGCCAGGTTATAACGTTAAGTCCTAAAACTTGTCTGAGCACGTTGCGAGAAATAGTGTCAAACTTGAACCCAAACAGCCATCAGATGATTCTGGATATAATACAGTTACCTGCTGAGTGCACATTTAATAAACCAGTAAAACTTTTTGCTCTTCTGCCCTAAAATGACATCAAACTCGTTTGGAGTTCCGTTTGACCACGAGCACCTCAATCTGCTGTAGTTATTCTGACAGGCAACATGTGCAATCAAAATTTGACCCTGCTGACCCGAGTCTTTTTAGAGATGTACCACACATGAAAGGAGGAATAAGTGCAGACAAGACATCACCGATGTTGTATTGCTTTTCCAAGAAAGAGATTGTGCCGATCAAATCAAAATACTTAATGTGACTACAGATTTCCTAGTTTGTTGATTTTTTTTTTTTATAGCACCACAAACTTATTTTACAACTGTTCTCAGCACTCCAGATAACATATGGACGGTTTACCACAGTGGGCATTTTGGATGAACTTGTAAACAGGCAGTATTCCCATATACCACTGCGTATTTTTCCTTCAGGTTAATCAAAGATGTGCTTTGTTTTCACAGATGGCTGCACATATCATCCAGGGGTCCCAGTATTCCACGATGCCCTGAAGGTAAAATGCCTGAAAATGCACAGCAAGTTCATGTCCTGTTATCTGTTATCTGAGTTAATGTCTCTATATCTGCCTTCAGGGATGGTCCTGCTGCAAGAGAAGAACTACTGACTTCTCAGACTTCCTCAGCATTGTTGTAAGTCTTCTATGTTTCTTTTCTTTTTCTTCGTCTCTCCATGGCCATGTCTCAATTGTTTATTGTTTTATAGGTATTGACTGCCACCTTTACTGCAGCCATATTGTCCCGAACACTTGCGAGTCCAACACAGTGATTTTTCTCCTCACAGGGTTGTACAAAAGGCCCCCACAACAAAGAGAAGCCCCCTGAGCCAGTGAAACCAGACGTGACATCATCGGGAGAAAAGAAAGACTTAGATGACAAAAAACCAAAGTTTAACGAGTACATCATCTCCGCACCAAAACCTCAGGAGGCGATACGCAGACCGAGGTTGGTTTCCACCATAGATTTTTATGACTTAATCAATTTCACAAGAAGCTCCTATTTGTGTAGTGTTTGCCTTTTTGAGTATAGCAGGAATGATTTTGGAGATACAAATATTCAGCCAATACTTATTTGACATGTTTTATGCCAAAACTTTAAATTAGCAGTGTTTTATTTAAAAGAAACATTTTTGGAAAAGGGCCAAGAAAAACAAGCTTTTTCAATTCGGGGTTTCAACAGGGCTTCCAATTTAATATTTTAATATTTTAACAGTATATGCTTTTAGTCTCATGGACTACAATGTGTTCTGAATTTTTCTGGTTTAGTATTGAACATATGAAAGGTTACATGGAGTGTCGGAGGTATTAAATCAGCCTGAAATAGCACTGAACATCCGCGGGATAGTGCGAGGTGTTCTCTAGCCTTTTAACCTGGGTACTTCCCACCAGAGTTCAAAAGAAAGTCGACAGGCAACTGATGAAGCGATTACGACTGAATAGTAAAATTCCTTTCAAGTAGAGTATTGGTCTTTGGCAGGCTTTGCACAAGAGACCTAATTTTGAAGTGTTGCTGCCAATGTTGTATTTCTTACTTGAAGTGAAAATCATTACAGCCCTCCAAATAGTTTTAACAAATGAAAAAAAAAGTTTCTTCTTTGTGTTTCTCTTTATTGTAGTTTCATTCCTGATATATTTGCTGTTGTTACAGTGCTGATGAGCCGATGGTGAGATTGCAGCATAAAGTCTCTGCCTCCCTGAAGCAGGCTCTGGAGAAACTGAAACTATCTGAAAATGCTGCAGAGAAGAAAGGTGAGAACAGAACTTTATCTTCCCCCGTTTCTCCTCCTCACTCTTGCATGTTTCATTTTTTTTTTCATCAACTTCATCTTAGAAAACCATCCATCCACTGCTTTTTATAGTAGACATGAAGGTCATGTTGACAGTAGAACTTAATGGATGGCCGCAGGGAATTTCCCATCACCTGTGTCATTCACATCATGCCATTTGAGTTAAAGGGACAGGGAGAGAGCAACCCATCATAACTGTCAATGCATTTTACGATAAATTCTGTTCATGGGTGTCAATTCTTTCTCTCTTTTTGTCATTTTTAGAGGAAGATAGTGACGAGATCAAAATTGGAACATCGTGTAAAAATGGAGGCTGTACAAAAGTAGGTGAATTTGTCACTGTACTATGGGGAATATATTCATTGGTGTTGAAACCCATCCCTGTTGAGCTGTAGTAACAACAATTTTTATTTTATTTTGTGATTTCGAAGCCAAATTTGATTCATATAAATAAAAAAATTAATTAATAAAAAATAATTAATTTAAAACCAACACATGTCATGATGATTCAAGCTGTTGATGATCCTGATAAATCTTATATCCCAAAAGAACTCTCTGGATGAGGAGATACTGAACCTCCACCTCCACATTTCTTCTAAGACCGATATAAAGCTACGTTTTTTGCTCAAGCTAATCTGGCCTGTCAGAGCAGAAACCCCAAGATCAGAACACAAATTGTGAGGAAAATTCACATTGACATGTTTGGTAAAAGCTTAAAGTGGGACTTTAATGATTTACATAATTGCACTTCAACTGATTTGATTGAAAGCCATAAGACATTCTTGTAAGTGCTGCCTGGTTTTAGTTTGTTAATCAGTTGGGGTCTTGGTAAAAGCTGAAGTGGTACTTGCTTAATTTTTTAACGGGGAATGAGATATTGGTCCAGAAAATTGTACTTTGGCTTCTATAATTGCAATGATATACAAAAATGTGCTTTAGATTTTAATAAGCAGTAGGTTTTAGAAGATTCTTATGCATCACATCATCTATAAAAAGAATACTATCGGATGAATCACTTCAAATAGCTAATTGAGAACTTATGACTATTAATGAAGAGTTTCAATAGCTGAAGAAAAGCTAATTGCAATACATGTCCTATTTATCCCTTATTTGCATTTTTGGTAACAAAAGCAATCTACTTCTGTCTTTTGAACCACCCTTTTGTTGTTTTATTCAGAGTTTTGATGGACCAGCAAGTGATTCCGATGTGTGCTTATACCACTCTGGATTTCCCATCTTCCATGAAGGGTTAGTATTACTAATAATTTTTGATTCACAGCAGTCCATACCTGTTGACATACTAGTCGTTCTGGTGGAAACCGTGAAAGAAGCATGAGGAGCGGCATTATTATTTGTCTTTTATTCTTCCTGTTAGTCTTGTTTACTGGTGCTTTTGAGTGACACGTTATTGACTGATAAAAATCCGCCGGGTGTTATGTCTTCCCTGCATCTAAAGGATGAAATACTGGAGCTGCTGTAAGAGGAAAACCTCAGATTTTAACACCTTCCTCTCTCAAGAGGGCTGTACCAAGGGAACACATTTATGGAGGAAAAAAGATACGGTACGTGTGCCGGTTTGACAGCAAGCGATCATTTATGTGTGCAAGTCTGTGTGAAAAGCGCCTCAGCTGTGACTCCATCTAGTGGCGTCTAGTGAGCTCTTTGTGCTAGAGGAGCTGAATTTTAAACACTCTGTTATCTGAAATCTTCCTGCAGGGTAAGAAGGTGGTTCCGTGCCGGTTTGACTGGCACCAGACCGGGACGCAGGTCATCATTTCTATCTACGCCAAAAATGCCGTCCCAGAGCTATGCTACGTGGATGCCAACAGCACCACGGTGAGGGATGCTATAGTCTGGCAGACAATTTCTGTCCACATTTAAACTGCTTAGTTTTGTATTTTGTTCTTCATAATTAAATGTTGATTTGTCTTTTCTGCTGCAGCTCAACATTCACATCATTTTTGAGGGAGAGAAGGAATTTGAGCAGAAAATCAGCTTGTGGGGAGTAAGTACAGTGTCGGTTTATATAATCTATTTTTTGTACTTGCCACAATTTAACATACTTTCATGAATTGTGTGTTTTATCATTTGATATGCTGCTGATCAACATTGGAAACCTTTGTGATTAAAATACCAGCAATTGTCTCACTGCCTGAATATAAGTTTAAACATAACCTTGAACTGCTCATAAGTCACTCTTGTGCTTCCCTGTGTTCACCTTATACCAAATGTACTCTCACTACTGTTTTGGATAAGTTGTAATCTGTTTCCACATACTTTGATTCAGTTTCATTGGTGGGGAAACAGTGCAAATTAGTAACACTACAATTTGATTTAAATAAGCCTGATGAATTGGTTAGAGTTTAGATCATTCTTCTAGCCATGCTTAAGAATTTTAACTGGTAGGACAAGATATTTTTGTGAAAATACACCCAAGTAAAAGAGTAATTTGGCTTTGAAAATAATATAATTTTTACATTTGGAGCCACCTTTTAAAGTCACTCTATTCCTTCCTCTCCTTGTAGGTGATAGATGTCAGTAAAAGTGCAGTGAACATGATGGCAGCCAAGATTGAGGTGGCCATGAAGAAGTCTGAGGTGATGTCCTGGGCTCGTCTGGATCTTCCTCCCCCCGTCCCCCCGCCCAAGGAGAGCGAGAAGAAAAAAGAAGACTCTGATAGTGAGGAAGAAGATGAATGATAAGGATTTAAAATAAAGACACAGTGTGTATTTTTAGCTGAATCAAAGGCCACAAGCCACACAGTCCATTCTTTACCTCTTTTTAAAGAATTGCCTCTTGCTGTTATGGAACTTTGGCCTTTACTCCTCGACATTGCAGTGTTTGCCCTATCATTCTTTGTGATCAGAGTACATAATTTTGCCCATTCTTCTCACTTTTTTGGATCTTGATTCGTCATCTCGCTTGTTGCTAAAGAATCTTCAAGTGTTCTTTCCAACACTTTTTCACAATGAATAAAGGAGGGACACTGACTTTTTTTTAGTAGACTTTCCAGTCACATCAGATGACAGCTAAACTGTTGAATTGCACTGAATTCCCTTGGAAAATAACAATAAGATAAGAATCAGGTGTGACCATGCTTTATCTCAAACCTGTGTAAACTGTGTACATCAAGTCATCGTAATGGATCACAGTTGTCACCATCATTTATCATTTTAGCAATATTTGTTTAAAGATGATTCCATCTGTACATTTCCATGTTTCATACTTGACCCATTTTAAATGGTCTTTTTTTTTTCATTCCATCCTTTGGTTTCATAAATTGTGTAAATTATTCCATTGTTGTCCAACAGTATCACAATCAAGTACTGTCTTCATAGATATATTTCCATGTATGTGTGATGAAGAAGCTGCTCTCTGTAGTTTTCAGTTCAATTCACATCACTAAATTATCCACACTCGTGTAATATTGAATATATTCTGGATAAATTGTGTCATAAGAAATAAAATAGTTCCTTGGGACTCTGAAATGAAATATTTGGCAGATGTGCTCCAAATACCCCAACTTTTTCAGAGTTTATTATAAGTTTATTATACTTCCTGTATATTTTGTACACGTTTTGCTTTTTCAAATACTGTATTTATCTCCTTATTTCTTGTCAAAACAACATAGCGCGGTTTTAATGAGAATGTACTGTAATATCTGAGAATGCCAACTGAATACAAAGTATTTTGAGCAAAGTACTGTATTATAATGTTATGCTAGACAGCATGTGTCAAGGCTTAGAATGTATAAAATATATTTGGCTGAATGAGACATGGCGAAAGAGTAAATAAATTAGGGAGGCAATTTATCTTACCAAAAAATAAACTTTTGCGTTGAAATTTTAAAACTGGGGTGTTATGTGTTTGTGACGGTTCATATCCCGTAGTGAATTTGAATACAGACATATGCAGAACAAGTTTCTTCTTTAATGTCAGACTCCTCCAACCACTGGGACCTTGTGAAATGAAACACTTCTCATGAATTAAAGTAGGTGCGACCTTTCAAGTGAAGATTTTGAACTAAGTCAACTTTGGGGATTGCAATGGCTTTTTACAAATGTCAGAGTTTTTCCTCCATTAAACAGCTCTAAGGTTAGAATATTGAACCAAGTCCCGATTCCGTTGACGTCTCAGATCGTGACTTCCAAACACAGGCATTATCACTTGTTTTTTAAAGCACGTCTCACATCACAAACGGGAATCAATTGAAATGTTAATCAAAACGCGGTTCAATCAACTCCCACATAAATAAAATCAAACAGAGTCCCCAAAGGCTTCTGCAAGTTTATCTGAACAGGTTTTTCTTAACTCTTGAATTGCAGCTGGATGCATTCGTATATCATTTCTTTTGTTGTAAAGGTTTGCGTGCGTGACTGACGCAACGCACTGCGGAACCCAATTTTCAAGGCAATGAGCTAAAACTGCGTGAACCCTGGTGAATAAATGTGAAAAGTCATCACGGAACATTCCCATGACAGAAACCCTAAATACTGCACACAGCATGTCTGAAATGATCTGATGGGTGGAATTTGACAAGTTACAAGTTGTGGGTGGAACATGTTCAAAGTCTTAACATGTCTCAAAAATCCATTTTAAAAGTTACTGCATGCAGTTTTTTTTTACACTTTTAATACAGTTTAAATACATCAGCATTGACAAAGATCATTGCATTTATTTGATATATCATTCACAGTGCTTTGATATTAAACCTCATAGACATGTATGTCCCTACACAGGCTGTACCTTCACATAGTTGTTTGGTAGTTACGGTGTTTGGTTTCCAGGCTTTCACTGCTCAAGATAAGTGGCTGTCTTTCTGGGACAGCAAATGCATTTTTCCAACTCCTCACACGCAGCCAAGAGGATCCTCTGTATCGCCGTTTTGCAGTTAGGGCGGCAGCAGCAAGGACTATCGTCACAATTCCCCCAAAAAGCCCTGCAAGTAGCAGCCAGGGCCACACATCCCGCAGCTCCTCCAGGTATGGGTGCAATGATTCTGCCAGCCTCTGACCTGGGGAAAAAAAGAAAGAGTTTACTTCTGAGTTAGAGATAAAACAAGACTAAATGGAACGGAATCTGTGCAGGGACAATTCTAATCCTTTCACTGACAGGATATCTTTTTGCTTAATTGTTTCAACAGGTGGATTTCTTAAGAAAAAGAAAAGGAGATTAGCAGTTGGTAATGGAAAGAAGTAACTGATCTCCTTAAAGGCAAAAGAAATGAAAATAGAAAATCTCCACTCAGAAGAAAACTCACTGGCATCTAGCAGGTGAGAGTATTCATATCCCAGGTCCTTGCTGGAAATGAAGTATTCTCTGTTCCTGTGGAGGGGCAGGAATGGCACCATGTGGTATTCACTGTTGTGCCCTATAGGAGCGTCAGACTCTGGGTACTGGGATGGAGATGGTCTGTGCCTCCTGAGCCACTGCTCATAAATACTTTCACAGAGAAAGAAAGCAAATAAAGCAACACTGTTGAGTGAAAGTGAAAATTACATGCATTTAATTTATAAAATACGTGTCTGAGTGCGTCTCACCTGTCAACAAAAGCATGGTGAAGAAGAAATATGGGGTCGTTTGCAGAGCCCTGCACTGAGGACATGGATCCATTCATGAACACGTGCAGAGCAGCGTGCATGCCCAGACGAGAACTGCTTCCTAACCCGGTTTGAGGGTCTCCAAATCCTGCAATATGAAAATAGCCTCATCAGAACTCACAAAGATGGTTAGGGTGTAAAAAGCTTTATGTTACGAAGATACTGTAACACAAAACCAAAACAAACTGTTGCATTTTTTTTAAAAACAGGACCCCAGATACTTGAAAATATGGAAAAATAAAGTCATTTTTCCTATGGTTCGGACATTTTTAATGCACAGTATTATCTTTAGACAAGATGTTTATGACAATGGTAATCTCCATATAAAGCTCTCCTATAGTGGACTGTTTTTCTTCACTACAAGTATGTGAATATGTTCAGAGTCAACATACGTATCCTAGGAAACCATCCCAGGCCTCTAACACTATGTTAGAAATAGCTTTTTATTTGGACAGCTCTGTGTTGATTTTCAGCCTTCTATAAATGGAAAATTGCTGTTCAGTTATGTGTCATTTAGGCTCAATAGCTGGAATTGTTCTGAATTTTTAATGCATACGCAGATAGCGATTCTACATTTGCAAGAGCGAAATGAGTCTTGGTGCATATGCACAAAATTAGTTTTTGAATAAGTGATTAATTGGTGCTCTCTGTTTCACATAATTTCACTTTCTCTGCATACTTAAAACAGCAATTTAAAGGCCACAAATTTAATGCAAATAATTATTAACGACATAAAGAGCAGCCTGCATATATCCGACACATTATGAGATGAAGACAGGCAGAGCCGCAGTTTAACACAGTGGAAGTGAAGAGTAGCAGTGCAGTGTGGGAAATCACAGTGTGTGTGTGTGTGTGTGTGTGTGTGTGTGTGTGTGTGTGTGTGTGTGTGTGTGTGTGTGTGTGTGTGTGTGTGTGTGTGTGTGTGTGTGTGTGTGTGTGTGTGTGTGTGTGTGTGTGTGTGTGTGTGTGTGTGTGTGTGTGTGTGTGTG
>OMNN01000554.1:7728-17959 GCA_900302755.1 Chromis chromis | reverse complement strand
GTTTCGGTAAAGCTGGACAGTCTTTCCAGCACCTGTGCTATTTCCGTCTACGGCATACAGTCAAAAACTTGACTTTAAATTATCCGACACATCAATAACAATTAAGCAGTCATCAGGGGCTTAAGACAAGCCTGCTGCTTTTTTCATTAGGCTCTTTTCCACATTATACTCCTCATACAGTTCGATATTTATACCAATTAAAACATAATTAATATTGCTTATTACTGGGAAATTCTCATCAGGGATAGAGTGGCTAACCCTGAAGGCAGTGAAATGGGGGTCCATCATTCTCTTAATGGAACAAGACGACCTGCTCAATTACGGCTGTCTATCAATGTCAGTGCTGGGGATAAATGACTTGATTTTTTTCCTTTTGCTTTTCTCCCTGTGATTGACTTTTAATTTGCTTTTGAGGTGGAGAGAGAAAACGGCACAGCGTCTCATATCGTTAGGAGTTATTAATGAGAGCGCACTCCTGATCTGAGGGCTGCCTTGTTTGTTTTTGAAAAAGTGTTGTTGTCGGCCATCAAAAGGCTTTTGTTTACCAGACAGCGACACAAACAACATCGGCATCAATTTCACCTACTGTGACCCACCGCATTGTTAATTTGCTTGCTCATTTTGCTCTCATTTCAAATAAAGCTAATTGCATTGTGATTGTTATTTGATGGATACACACATTTATGTGTTATTTGCAGGACACTTAATTGATGAGAAAATTGGTAACAACTATAGTTGTAGCCATCTTCTTTCAAGAATTCATTTGAACTATGCACAGCTTTCTGTTTGATGGCCTCAAGCATGTTTTTGGAACAATTGACTTTGATTCCCCATGTTGAGCCTGTCACAATCTGGCATGAAGTCATTTTGACAGAGCACTGAACTAAAATTGACCCTTCACTAAAAAAGAAACTGACAAAATAAGGTACCTCCTTTGTAATAAAATTCAAATGCCTGAAACCATACCTCCAGATCTCTCAGTACAGGATGTTCCTCAATGCCTGGAAAGAGGACCCTCATGGTATAAGTCCTGTAGTCCAAGAAGGGGATACCTGCACCATCCAGATCACTGGTCAGCTCATGGATGTCTGTCTGTAGCTCTGCAAAAGCTGGAAAAGCACACACGCAAAGCAGTTTTATTATTAGGAATTAGCTTAGTAGTTAGTGACACCTATAACTTTATGTAATTTTTAGCCATTTGATCAGTTTCTTAGATGTATAATTAAAAAATGTATATCTAAAGTGGCAGTGGAAAGTGGAAAATATTGAATAGGATAAAAAAAAGTTTACCACATACCCACTTATCAACATCAAAAACCCCATCTTTATTTCTTTTACATGTGGATTCCATCAGTAATATCTTGTTAACTGAGTAGTAAATGAACAGAGAGCTTTAAGATTTTGCTTTCATTAGCTTGTTGTTTGTTTTAAACTGGGTGAATAAAATTAATATTGCAAAATGAGTTGCTTAGCAAGACCCGCTGCATATAAATTCTGCAGTGGCATCGACCTCTTACCCTCTTTGCACTCCAGAGCCACACGTGACTCAAGGTTGTCCATCTGCATCTGCAGTCTCTTCAAGGTCAGGTCGCTCTCACGAGACTTGCGCTTATAGGCGATGAGCACGAACACAATGACGAGGATGAGCAGGCCACCGGCTGCAGCAATGCCAACGATTGCGGTGCTGCTGAGCGGGCTGTCGGACGTGATGTGGACCACACCTGGGGAAAACTCGATGCCACCCACACGTGCCTTGTGACAGTGAAAGACATATTATATTAGCACATGGATGTACTGTATATAAACACACTATTTACTTGTTGTACAGGTTTTTATATGTAAGGAACATGGTGATATGTTTTGTGTAAACATGTATAACAGAGCTTTAATAAGAAACAACATTTGGAAAAAGGTTCAATAATTTGAAAGTGAAAATCAAACTTACACTGAAGTATAGTGTTCGTCAAGGCAAACACATCACAAAATATTTATGAAATTTAATATAACATTGAATCTGCGTCAATAATTTTGAGTCTGTAAATCATTTCTGTCTGTGAAATCAAGGTCCAAGCTCTGCCAGACAGATATATTGATTTGCTTCTGTTTATTTGTGCATCTACTAATTGTTTTACAGTAATGTGTCCATGTCTTTCTGCCATGCTGGGTCCAGGTGGTAACATCAGGAAACGCTTTGTTCAAAGTGGTCCCTCTTAAAACCACAAATGGAATCTTTATTGAGTTTGCTGGGGTCCTAATCCTTCTTATTGAAGGCTTATTTGTTTGTCTTTTGTCTGCTTGTGGGCACTAACAGGAGCCACACAACTGATTGGATTAAGAGCTGCAGTCTGTATGGGAGTGGACACGGGGATGGATAGAAAGCAGCACTAGGAATGCTGGGTCTGTCTGTCAAACTGTCAATCGATGTGTAGGTCTGTCTGCCTCCACCATAGCCTGCCTATCTGCCATGTGTCCGTCTCCCTCTCTTTCTGTCCTGACGCTGTGTTGTGCCACTCACCAGGACCTTGTGTCGGCCAGTCAGGTTGGGTGACTCGCAGAGAAGCTGGGTCTCTGACACTGTTAACATGCAGGGCTTCTCGCCAATCAGAACTGTGTAGTTGAGCTTTCCATTTCCGCTATTGGTTGGTGGAAGGAAGTTCCGCCCCTGCAGAAGAGTATTCATGCATAATTAGTGTTTGTTCTGTTAAAGGGAAGGACTAGAGCACATTTACACATGACATAAAAATATGTTATGGTCTGCAAGCCAAACCAAACCAAGTGGTACAATATGAATGTGTATTTTTGTTATCAAACTAACATTAGCACTTATATAATAATAGTCTAACAGTGATAAATTTCCGCTAAGCAATGTACTATGATTGAAATCAATATCCCAACATTATTAGGAATATTTTTCTGATATTGATGTCACAGCATGGACAATATCAAGTTCAAAACAATAAAACTGATGTGAAATGCACCGAATTATGAATCACTACTTCACACATAGAAAATAAGTCTTTAATAAAAAAATACGTAAATTTAAGTTTTTAATACTTAGCTCAGAACAAAAATTATAGTAACATTGTATATTGTAATGTAAATGTGGGCAAGTGATGTCCATCTTCCTACTTTTAGTATAATGGGGGATCCAGGTTTAAGCTCCAGCAACCCGGACACACTGAGCGGCTCAAATTCAGGATTGGGGTAGTAGATAAAGTTGGTGTTGTTGAGTGCCATTAGAGCCTGCACATCATCCAATTTAAAGCCAAACTCATCGGGTCTTTCAGGGACTTCTTGCTGCCTGGCGAGGCTGATGGGCAGCTCTGGAGCCTGGCACAGCATGGATGTCGGACTTTGTACCTGGCACAGCTGGAGGACACAAAGAGAGAAACAAAAGTACTTAGATTTAGAAATGAAAATGATTGTTTCCATACAGAAATATGAATCTTTACCTCTCTCAGACCTTCTTCCCAGTTAAGCTCTACCCTACTGGCATTTTAAAGTGCACCGGCTTTGCCACATGCTAAGCAATCCCATCGACAGTCATTAGTGTTGGTCTTTTATGTCGCACGTGTGCATTTCACTGATCCCACAGGAGACACAATTCACACTGGAAGCTCCTCCATTCAAGAAGTGCAGAGAAGAACCTGTTGGAGTATTTTTCCTCAAAGGGAGCCACCAAATGAGGTTCAGTTAGAGAGCGTGTGCAGTCTCATCACAATCAGGCTTTGATGTGTGAAGATTCAGGAGTGATAACTAGGTCTTACCCTTCCTTCATTACCCTCCACAAAGACCCCCCAGCCTCTCATCACTTCTTTATCCCATCCCGATATTCCTCCCTGTGATCTTTTCTTCTCTCTTTGACACATTCTTATTCTCTCACTCATCTTTCCCTATGCCACTTTCCTGCTCAATTACAGTTTCTCATACGTCTTTTTTCTGTATCTTGTCTCACTCTTGTGTTTGTTATTCTTGTCTTTGCTGTGGTCCCTCACTTGACATGTGATGCTATTTAAATTCTTTATGTTATTTGTTCACATCTCAGAGCTAGTTTTATAAACACTGACAGATTGATCTGTTATTGTCACGCCACACACCCCTCAATGTCCCCCTAGCATCTCTATTTCTCTCCGTCTGTCAGGGCAGTGACAAATCAACCACCAGCCCAGGTCTCCTTCACAGACTTTTCCGTCCCTTTTACAGACATTTCACATTTCCACAGTAACCTCTGCAATGCAGTCATCCAAACTACTGTCTGTCACTCTAATTGGCTCCTTGAACATCAAACTTGACAAATCCTGCAAGGTCTTCAGGACATCACTGACATGTTTCTTGCTCTGATGCAGGAAGGTAACAGCAAAAATATAAAAACAACGTTAGAAAATACTCCTGACTGCGGACAAATGTCATTTGAAAATGCTTTGGATGTCTATTTCCGATTCCTTCTCATTTAGAGAAGTCTGAGCTGTGTCAGACTGAGACGTGGTGTGAACTTTATGGCGGCACATTTCGCTTGAGACACAATGCCCAGTATGTGAGCACAGATGTTAAATGTGCTGCAAAGTCATGCTCAAATGGACCATGAAGATAGCATTACCGCCTTTTGTTACTCCTTCTTCTTACAATGACATCACACAGACCCTTGTAAGGCTTTATCTGTCCTCCCCAGAGGAAAAGAATGAATAGAGGGCAAAAAAACACTTGATAAGGGCCAGTGTTTGTGCTTTTTAGTTCAGTGTCAAAACTTTCCTTTTGTTAGGTGTGGAAATGAATTACATTATTATCTAATAATTCAGATGGAACCTGTTGATTCTCAGTATGCCCTCTCAGTGTGCAGAATGTTTCCTCAGCCCAGCACAGAGGACATTTGCTTTTGGCTGGCTTCCCTTGGGTGGTCTAGCGGCTGAGGAAAAGTTGGAAACTTAAAGGTGGTGGCACAGATAAAGTTAAATGAGTCAATTTATTTCTGACCACTGCACCAAAATGAAACACACTGATATTACACACATACACGGCATAGCACACAAAATCAACCACTATGCTGTTGGTTTTATCACCCACATTGTGTGTGTTTGCATTCACTTACATTGAGTGTCTCATGGCCGTTGTATTTGGCTCTGATGAGTGGGGTCTGAATGATGTCCAGATTAGTTCCTGTCACTGTCACTGGAGTATGTCCACTGAGAGAGAGAAAAATGATTGATATCAAGGTCAAAAGGACAGCTGAGATTGGTTTGACAGATGGTGACTTGGATTACTCACGAGTAATATTAATGCATTAACTTGGGAACCTAATACACAATTCTGATGCAGTATATGTTTTCTTATTTGGTTGTAGAAGCTTAACCTTCTGAACTCCAAGCAGTTTCTGAATGTTTTTTTTTTTTTTTTTTTTTGCTGTGGGCTCATTTTTCACTGCAATATAAAGTCCTGAACCTCTATGGAAACAGCACAACCATGACTAGAAGTGGAGAGAGTTAGGAAAATGTCTTGTGCAGTATGACACAGTTATAATGCTATAAATATTTGTTAAATTTCTTGTACAACATTTTTCAAGTGCTCTTAGGTGTTAACAATACTATGAAAAAATGGGGACTCTACATACTATAGACATTTTACTAATTACATTTTCAATTTCTTTCTACACTTGGCTCCTATCTGCTCTTATTAAACACAGTCTGCAGTTGAGCCAAAAAGTCCCTGAATTTTAGCCGTGTGACTGTTGGCTGCAGCTGAGTCACTAATGACTTCCTGGCTGTGCCAAGGAACACAGAATTTTTAACTTTAACAGAATCTGTTTAGTAAAAATGGTTTATTTTTGGCCAACATGTAGAAAGGGATTTTGATTACAATGTTATACTTATACAAATGAGTACTTCAAGGACTGTTGGAAAGTAAAAAATTTTGTATTTCTTTCTGTTTTAACAGTTTCTGGCTCTGATAATGTGTTTAATTTTGGTGATCTTTTTTAAAAACGAATACGTCTTTCAAACCCATCCTCAAGTATTGGGGGTACAGAGGGTTAAACTTTGTTATTTTGTTTACTGGCCTCATTTTTTGTTGTTCACATTTCTTTAATATGAGTTACCAGTTAGAAATATGCAACTGTCTGTCAAAAAGGTGAAGTGACTTAAATGCGGCCTTCTAACATACCTGTAGATGCTCCACTCTGGCTCTATTCTGGTGATTGTGGGATCCTCCACATATTCAAATTGCAGGTCTTTCTGGAGGTGAGCTTTATCGATGCTCACAGACACAGACACGTTTCCGTAACCAAGCAGAGAGGCATGAGTTCGGCAAGTAAGCCACAGCCCACCCCTCCTGAACAGACCAGAAAGAAACATTAGTTACATTTAACTTACATGTCAGAGCTATATTGTATGATACCCCGATAGACACAGAGGGCAAACAGTACACTTAATACAGATTTTATCCCAATAGTTTATTCAATTATGAAGACTTCAGGAGTCCTCACTCTCTGGTTGTTTATCACTGTTTGTGCAGACTATTAAATTATTCAAAAAACAATATCAGTTTAATATTTAAGATGGTTGAGTGGTTGGTTAAGTGGATATTGGTAGATAGTTTATTGACTCGACCTTGGAATTGTGCATTGATCAGAGTTAAATGGTAGATTGCAATAATATGTCTTTTCTCAATAATTTAAACCACTATAAAAATGCCATCTATAATGCATTAAAAATTATATCTACCAAGTGAAGAAAAAAAACAAAACACCATAACCAAATAACATTTTGAATATTCATTACTGGGAAAACAATATCTGAAGGGTCAAGATGTGAACTGCCAGAGCAGGTTACTCCCTGTAGTTTGACAAATGCTGGCTTTGACTGAGCTTTTAATTGACTCCTTAAGAGTGATTGGCAGGGTCAGCTCTGGACTTGTTCCCACTAACCTCAGATAAGTGCATGGCTGGTCCCTAAACATGACTGACACATTGCTCCCAGCATCAAAGTGGCTGCCGGTGATGTTGACGATGGTTCCCCCAGAGACTGGCCCACGGCTGGGCTTGAGGCCGGTAATCCGTGGGATCTGGAGAATAAGCAGGTTTAAAGGTCAAATGTTAACCAGAGGGAAAAATCGAGGTGAATTAGGAAAATACATGATGCATAAAAGCAAAATTATAATGTTTAGAGAATATATTTGCCCAAAGGGACAATAAACTGACTAACAGGGTAAAGGTTGATTGATTAGTAAAGGTGAACCTGAGTCATGCAGTATTTAAAGTTCAAACATTTTACTGTTTATTATACAGTATAGATTACTTATGTCACTATAGTTAGTGCTACATTATTGTACTATATTGAACAATCTTTGTCATAACTCCCTTTAAACATGAATGAATATACTTCCTGCCTCATGGAGATAAAAAACATTACTAAAATGAGAGGTTGAGACAAATGGGTCAACCTACTAATATCTGATCATACTACCAGTTTGTTTTCATAAAATGTATGCTCTAGAAAAAAATAAACATAAATAAACAGCTGAGCATTCTCACTTGAAAAGATCTCCGGTGTTAATAGATACTTTAACCTGCACTCAACGATCCCACTTAACATACACTACAGTTTGGTGGAAATCTTTCAAATGAGAGCGACACGGCAGCAGCAGATGTCGTCCAGTGGAAGCTGGGCATGAAGTAAATCCTCCTTCAGTTCATTTGCCCTTCTTATAATCTCATCTCCAGCCTGCTGCGTGGTGTGACATCTAGACCTAATATCATATAATCCTGTGCAGGGACCCCATTGAGAAATAAACCTTGGCCAGCACCCATTAATGGATAGCAGTAAAAATGATAACATGGTATAAAACGAGTACATAATGGCAACAACTGCAAATTTATTTCAGAGTGCGCAAGTGTGTGCGTAATTAATTGTGTGCCGAGTGAGCGTTGAGAGAACACAACAAGGGTGTAATGTGTGTTTTTATGTGTTCATTGTCAGAAAATGTTTTTATAACCATCAGTGTTTTCTTTTTTTCTCCTTCTGTGCTCATTAGTGACTGCCAGTCATGTCTCACTGCTAATATGCACATGAGAGAAATGCTGAGAGGGAGACTCTTGGTGAGAACCACACCATGTCGGAACACCGCCAAATAAACAACATGTACATACAGTATTAACACAGTAGGTGAGAACACAGACCGACTACCAGCAAGGTGCTAACATGCAGAGGGTGACATATGCAGCATGGTTGCCTTTCTCCTCATGGAGACAAAACACTTCAAGAAATAATTTCATAATCCAGTGCCTTTTAACCATCAAATAACTTTTTTAAGTTTTAAGAACAAGAGCAGAAAATAGACACTCACCACAAAGTAGTAGTACTTGGAGGATTTTGCCATGAATTCAGGTCTGCACTCTCCAACCCCGACGCAGACCTGCACATTCCCAGTATACTGGCTCATCTCGGCTCTACCCATCTCACACACAATCCTGGAGACACACATTAGCATAATTGTTGAATATGTGAGAGAGAGAGAAAAAAGCATATGGAAATGCATGCACAGACACAACCACATACTGTAATATATCTGCCACAAGGAAAAAAATGTCCATGCAAAAACGTGTAGAAACCCAGTTTGTGTTGCTGAAGTTTTGCCTTGCTAGCAAATGCAAAGTAGATTATATAAGAATGGACCTCAACCTATGTTAAAACCTCCATAAAATAATGCATTATTTGGCAGCAGCTTCACCTCTCCTGCACTGCCAACTTGTGGGAGAAAAAGGAAAAAGTCTCTATCCTTTTACATATGACCTCAAATACAGCTACTTCTTCTGCTGGGTCAGCATTTGCTTAGAAAGTGCTGGCACACAACTTTCTTTCTTAGCCGAAGAAGCACTGGCTCTGTTGATAAGCCAACTTTAAACTAGTTTTAAATAATTTGACAGACGGCACCTGTACGGAGCCAAGGCTTTGGATTAAACTTAAATGTCAACTAAATGTAACCTCCTGAACTTTGAAAAATAATTATTGGACTGTGTGCATATGTGTGCAGCTGCTTGTGTGTGTGTTACTATGAAATATAGAGGCATGAACTGTGCTCTGTTGCCTGCTGGAGCACACTGAGTGCACAAGTGTTTTATACTGTAAGCGCACCTCTGCAACTGAAAATGAACTTACACTCAAATTTCTTCTAGTGTAAAGATTAGGCCAGTTTGGCAGTAGTTTATCTTTCATGTAATAATCTCTCTTGCTGCCTCCAAACACACTCACACACACACACACACACACACACACAAACACCCCCAATCACTTGTCAGACTGAGCTGTTAAAGCACATGTAACGTATTGCAGTGTCTGTGTGTAACTTGAGTGTCTTGTTCCCTGTAGGGCATGAACTGTTCCGCTGTGGTCAAAGTTCTTTCAGTGTGATTATGCCGAGAGCGGAAACATGCTGGTTTCACAACTTTGCTGCTTGTACAGTTGGACTTCTCCCTGCAGCTCTCGTGCAGCTGCAAAATACTATGTTCGTAGATAATATGAACATTTCAACAAAGTAGAGAATCGCTGAGCAGCAAAGATGATTACAACCTGTAATTGTCAGTATGTGTGGTATTGATAGCTATTATCAGCTGACTGCTGCCTCAAATAGAACTGCTCTGCAGGAATGTAAGGTGAGAATGACGAGGTGAGGACCTGTTATTTATTCCCTCGCGCTGCCGATGTTTTATAATTGGTCGTTAAGGTAAAATGTGACTTACTGCTCAGCAGGAATGTAGCCATCACGTATCGGGGTGCAATCCACTTCGGCCACCTTCACATTACCCTGAATCTCTCTGAACTCCAGTCCCAGGTTCTCACCACGGATAGTCACCAGTGTGCCGCCTTCCCTGGGCCCCCGGAGAGGGGTGATCTGTGGAAATTCATTAAACATTGATTTCTTTTTCCTCAACAAAGGCTTTATTGCATTGCATAAAGCATTTTACTGACAATCTAAAAATAGACATCATTGCTATCTGATAAATGGCAAGCGTATAAGTGAGACTTAATACTGTTTACTGCATTATAAAGTAGAAACATTTATGGTAGCAGCAGTAAGTCTCTCTAAGTGTGTATTTTAAAAATATAACAATCTGTCTTTCATAATTGATATCTCCATTATCTGTCCATTAACTATATAAACTCCTTGTCCATTGTGTATCCATTATCTTAAATAAACTTTTTATTTGCAATTTATCTGAAATGAATAAATAGGCATGTAAAAC
>OMNN01000551.1:17118-38542 GCA_900302755.1 Chromis chromis | reverse complement strand
TAAATTAGTTTGGAGCTAAACCTGAGTAAACGTTCAGTAAATGCAAATAAGTTAAACCTAGTAGCCTCCATTAGGTTGGGTGTGTTTAAAGTTGTGAATAGGGGTGGGACAAAATATCGATACAGCGATATATCGTCGTCCCTCCTCGTGCTATATGAGTATCGATACGCTGGCGCCAAATATCGATACTTTAATTAATATAATAAGGTACTCTAAACCCTGCCAGATTCCCCTGCCAGCTGCCATTTCCCCAGCGTCACTACTTAATGACTCCACACGGTGGCGTTTATCACATGAATGAAGGAGACTTTAGCGGAAATGAATTGGCCTAAGAAGAGTTTGTACAGGTATAAAGGAGAACAGCAACGCTACCATAAGAGACGCCTCATCCACGTTTAAGTCCAAAGTGTGGACCCATTTTTGTTCAGTGGTTCATCCAAATTTGTCTCAAATCCAGTGAAAGTGACACCAGATTGCAGTAAATAAATAAATACTGAACTGAACCTTTTTACAGGCATTTTGTATTTTTCAGTTATAGATATCGTGATGTATCGTCATGTGATTGTCTTGCAATATATTGATTATCGCAGTATCGCAGTATCGTGTGATAGTATCAATAGTATCGGTATCGTGAGCCATGTATCACGTATCGTATCGTGAGGTACCCTGTGATTCCCACCCCCATTATATTTGTAATAAATGTCTTGTGTTTTCTCTGCTAAACCAAAAACATATTGAACTGAACCCTCAAACCCCTCAGCTTTTGTGTCGTGTTACACTCAAGACATCTGGTGTTGGTCAGCATTCAAGTTATCTGGACTTAGTGTTAGATCAGATCTTGACATGTAAATTAGTTAGTAATGGCAGGTGAAGATCCAATCTAAAGTACAGCTGCAATACTTAATTGATTAATCTATTTGTTTTCAACAATTACATTACTTGTCAATTATTTTGATGATCAACTAATTGGTCTTTTTTTCCGGAAAATTATCTTCTTAAGATTTAATATTTTCATGTTTCTTTCCTCCTCTGTGAGGAGGGAATACTGAAACTGAATATCTTTGGGTTGTGGACCAAACAAGTAATCCTCGGCTTTTTTTTCCACCTTTTTGTGATATTTTATAGATCACTTTAAGTTTATCAAAAAAATAATCAACAATGGAAATAGTTGCTATTTAGTTGACCTAACTCTGGAGGTCGGACTTGTTAGCTACTGCCAGGTAACCTTTCAATTTGAAGGCTCAAGGCTTGTCGAGTTATTTTGTCAATCAGCTTCACACTATAAGTATTGAGATCTTACATAAGCAGACATTATTCTTCCAAATTCATACTTTCTGTTTGTCTCTGCTTTCTTTTCATTTGTTTGAAATGCGGAGGGCTGTTATAGAAGAGATGGTATATTTCAGTCATCAATTAGAATTTAGCCACATGTGAATCTAAATCTGTTCAGACACTAATTATATCACACTCATGCAGTCCTGATGGAATTTTTCTTTCCCCTTTAATTGCTATAGACAAATATACACTGCACTATATACACCGCAAATAGCATTCACACCTAGCCTGCAGTGTCTGTCTGATCTAGCAGCTTGATAATCACAATGAGCTGTGGTATAGATTGTATTAAGCATTTTTCCTTGTCCAGGTACGATATCCAGGTGTAGATCACATGTTAATGCGAGCTATGCAGTCAGTTCAGACTCCAGGACAGTCAGAAAAATGGGGCAAATGAATTCCCTTTTGCTTTTCCTCTTTGTTTGAATAGAGCAAACAGTCTTTATAATACGAAGACCAGAGAATAGATGTGTTCAAAATGGAATTTATGAAGGTCTGGCTGTTTTCTTAGTGTATTCCTTATGCAAGCTAATGTAGGAGGCAAATATGGCACTGAAACAAACTGCAGCTTTTATCCAGCTGAGGTTATGCTATGTTTTGGCTGAGACTGTCCCAAAAAGTACATAATAAATATGATCACCAGAAAACCTGAAATAAATATATCCTGCACTGGATGCCAGATGGGAACATTAGAGAGATGCATTACACAAGGGAAGGTTTTAACAATTTGGGAATGCACAGACACGAACATACACACAAAACAAACACAGTAGCCTTGCATTAGGCTGTGTTATATTGCATTATGGCTTTGTGTGTGTGTGTGTGTGAGAGTGTGTCCGAGTATGTGTATCAGTCCATTTGTTGGAGCAAAGGAATAGTGTGGGAGATGCAGGCAGGTCAGAGAGTGTAGGAGTCACACAGAGGGGAGTTCACAGATAAGCTTTTGTTTGAGCAGCAGGGATGACTTCAGAGCGCCTCAAATATTCCCTCACCTAGCTTTAAACCAGCCACGGGCGCCTCCATAAATACTGGCACCTTTGATTAAACACCAGAATGAGCTGAATAACTGTAAAAAAAAAAAAAAATTAAAAATTGCCAAATTCTGTTCCATTAAAATTGGGGATATAATTCTCACATATGCTTCAAGACGCTGTGTACAGACTCGACAGGAACGAGCCAATGAAGCCCTTGTTGTTTTCAAAAAAGTAGCATTCAAGTGATGTTTTATTTAAGGAACATATGGAAGACACTGAGAAGCTGTTCAGCAAAGGGCATGAATAGTTGAAGCCATGTCTTTTCTAATCAGAGTCTTCACACAATCAGAATAAACTGTTGTTTTCTACATAATAACCTCTGACACGAGAAGAGAAAATACAGGCAATCATTCAGATTTTACACATTTATTTATAATTCAAATCACACTATTAACAAGATGTCATCTAGCCGTTCAAAATCTTGCAATATTCAGTCAACTTTGTGACATAGAAGAGCAGCAAATCATTGCATTGGAGCTGCTGAAGCAGGAAAATGTTTGGCGATTTAGCCTGAAATATGACTGAAGCAATTAAGTGATTAACGCAATAGTTGGCAATAATTTTCTGCGGACTGAATAATCTACGTGTTAGCCAAATAACTGTTTCACTTCACTGTTTTTACTGCGTGAAACGCCTCCAGAAAGATACAGTTAGCAGCAGCGCTCATGAAAAGCACAAATGAGCTGCTGTCATTAAGCTTTTCTTTACTGCAGGTTTATGAGATAATTACAAATTCTCAGATGGAATCACTGACAGATGAAATTTCTGACAAACCGTGGTTGTTACTGTGTCAAAAGGAGTTGTAGAAAATAAATGTTTGGAGAGAAAATAAACCCAGTGGTGAAAGCAAAGCAAAGACCAAAGATGTGATCATCTGGATGAGGAGTTCAGTTGAGGCAAAGCAGGATTTCTTTTTGATCAAAGGCTCAGAAAGCTACTGGAGAAGGACAGGTATACAAGTATTAATGAATAAATCAGGAACCTATGGCCAGGATTTAATGATTCTTTTGGGAATAAACAGGTGTTCGTCATCTCATTTCTGAACATGGATTTTTTTTTTCATGCTGTGCCCTTGTCCGTTTCACTCTCAGCGTATTTGTGTTGTAATTCAAAAGGTGGAAAAAACAGACAAGACATGAGATATTTCATGGTTTCCCCCAACAGTAAGAATTCAGAATTAGAAAAGCCGTCTTTGATATGCAGAATCATGGAATAGAATAGAATACCAGATAAGCAGGAATAATAAAAAACAAATGCCCATGTCCCTCACATTAGTCCAAAATGAAGAACATTTGTAATGGCATCTGCCAAAAGCACCAGATTGTCAACATTTTCCAATTTCGTATTGGTTGCACCATAGTTCACATCTGTTGCAGCAGTCTGAGCGCGTCGCCTGCAGCAAAAATTAGTGTTGCAGCTACTTGTGGTGCATGTAATTCATTTGGAACTTGTGTTTTTAAAAAGGCTCAATTTTAGATTTTGGGACTTGCACCAACTGTGTGTCTTTGCTGGCAGTGTTTTCCTGACTTAGCCCGTTGACAAACAGTGGGTGTTTGAATGTAACACGTCTGCGTCTGTAGAAAAGCAAATACGTAAGATGCTGTCTACCTTTTGCATGTTTGTTGCTGTATGCTGCAGGCCCTTCTTGGGGAATCTTCTGAGATTAGTGGTCTTTCTGATGAGTGCATGTTCAAATGAATATACAACCAAATTGGCAAATGTGATTTCATATACTCACACCAGATCTAACACCACGGTGATTAAGCTCAAAAACACAGTAGTTTTTTCAAAGCTACAACCTGCACAAGTACCACAATCCTTCAGTTGAGATCAAAACAAGTGTCTAACTGGAATCAAATGCCAAATTACCACCAACTACCATGGCAACAAAGAGTGACATGCAAACAATCGCTGCCACACAATCCGAGATGATCAAAGAAGGAAATAAACATGAACACAAGCCAATTACTGAGCTGTGTTCAGAAAGTGCTACACTCAGAGCATGACAGGATGGTGCTGGATTGCGAGGGCGACTGGCAGGAATATATACGTTTGACCTGATGTATTGAATTCCAATAGATCTCTGAGTTATGCAGGGGTTGTGCTTGACTCTGAGCTTGAATAAGCTTTGATAATTACCCTATAGCTTTTCTGGAGTGTGCTCATTGTCTCCTTATAATGAGGAACAAAGGTAAACACAGCGAAAACAGAACGACTGACGGACTGGCAGCGCTCTCAGCTCCACCTCCGTACTCAGCAGCAGCACAAGTTTCTCTTTGTGGAAAGTTTAGCTCCCGTAGATTCAGTTTTTTTTTTCCTTCCTGAGATAATAATGAAATGGAGAGTGACGGGGAATAATAGAGAGGAATATAAAGTGTCGGAGGGTGAAAGGCAAGAAAGCTTGTCAGCTGGATTCAAGCTTTAGCCTGCCACCAGGAGGCCACACGTACTTCACATCTTATTGGATTTAAAATGACTTGTTTTGTCTGTCATCACACACACATGCACACACACACACACACACACACACACACACACATGTACACACTAGCAAAGGACTCCAGGGATTCTCTTCCACAGGCATAAGTGCCAAGTTCAACCTAGCGAGAGTTATAGTGACCTATCTAAGAGTGCCTTCTGGTGACTGTAGTGTGTGTGTGTCGATGCGTCGGTGTGTGTGTGTGTGCGAGGGTGTCCGGCCCGTAAATTACCCGTCTGTAGGTGCTTCCTCTGCATACCTCATTCTGAGCGAGAGACACAGAGAAAGACATGGAGAGAGAGCTGGAAAAACCCTCAATCACATTTAATGGGATTATTTATCCACATAGTGTCATGAGACGATGTGCATGCATGCTGGGCTGTGTGTAGAAATAGGTGTTTTGCTGAGAGATGGGGTATATCATAGCATCTCCTGGCACATAATATTGCAGGCAGATGGGTGCGTAGTTTTTTTTTTTTCTTTTTCTCTCTGGCAGATAAATTTGATGAATTCCTCCTGTACTGTTAGAGAACAGTGTTAGGCTGATAAAACAGGCCAACGTTAAAGCTGTTTAGTGTTTCATTCAGACATTGGCCAGGACACTGCTGATGTGATGGAGGCTCCACTCTTACCGCAGCTACTGAATATGTTTTTATAAATATTATTGCTTTATTGCAGATGGCTGAGCAGAGAAATGATTCCAGCATGGTGTAGGAGGATTTTTTTACTCACAGCTTCAGGGGTGTCAGTCTGTAAAACCTGTAATGAAACCTGCCTCACCCTGCCTTAAGGAGCTGCCAACCTACCTAAAAAGCTTTCATCTGCGAGGTTTTTTACTGGCTTCACAGTGTCCCATGGTCTAATTGCCGTTGCAGAAGGCTTTTCTGTTATGCCAAGAATAACATGCTGGGAGAAACTGTGACTCTTTTCCAATCTGAGTTTCTGTCTTGCCATTAAAATAGTCGAATTTTAATTGAAAGAATGGGATTTTTTGGTGAGCTGCAGCTTCAGTTAGAAAACAAAAAATGCTCGTCATTAAACCTGCATATTTGTCCAACCCTAATTGGAGGTGTAGCGGGCGGCCGGAGTAGCCAGACTCAAGTTTACGTTGTGCATATTTTGTCAGCACCCAAGGCTGCAGCCCTCAGAGAGCCCCCAGAGAGATAATACAGTTTATTTACCGCTTATGCATAAGAAAAACGGTGTGCTGTCTCTGTAGCCCACAGTGTGAGGTCTGACTGTTTTAATTATTAGCTGCTGTGTTTAAAATGAAGCCGCCAGCATTTTCATTATTCGCACCATATTTATGCAAAACACCTTCACTCGGGGTGTCGTGTCTGCGAGTCCACCTATCTCTGCCTCCTCACTACCCCTCTCTCCATCCACACCGCTGTCTTTGCTCCATCCCGACCCCACTTCCTCCTCCTCCTCCTCTTGTGCTCTCTTTTCCCCTCTCCAGCAGCGCTCTCTCTCAAAGTCTCGTTTACTCCCTCCTCTGCTGTTCATTCCCTCTTTGGAAACTGGCTTCCTCCAGGGCAAAAACTCTATAGCTCACTTTGTCTCCCTGTCCGCCTCCATTTATGCTCCCCTCCTTCCATCTCTCCTCTTTATCCTCTTTCTTTCGCTCCTTTTTCATCTTCTCTCTCCCTCTGACAATAGGTTTCAGGACCTATCTATTGAAATTTCCCATTTGCACCGCTTGCCTCTCGGTGGCTTATCACCTTCGGTGTTTTGTCCTGCCTTTACTGTTCAGAGGAAGCAGAGGAGGAGATGTAAGGGGGGAGAAAGAAAACACAGCAAGAAACACTCCCACCACACGCAGATAGAGGTAGCAGGTACAAAGTTTATCTTTGTTTTTCATGCTTTGGCAGTATTCTCCCCATACACCGCAACAGCACATGTGATAGGGGCAGGATGATATAAATGATATTAACAGACAGAAAAAGAAATGAGAAACTTTGATATAGTGTTGATAAGTATTAGGTTTGATGATGTACTAATAACCCAATCCATACACTGAAATGGCTTTTAATCTATCAAAAGTTGGATATAGGTGTACCTCTAAGGAAAACAATAGTAAAAACATGTCAACTGTGATGTGGAGGAAATAACGGGATGGGTTAGACAAGATAAGGCTACATTACTTATAGTCGAACAAAAAATATGTGTGCCAAGAAGGCAACAAAATCACAGAAACACTTCCTTTTCTACTGGATTTTAACTGATGCCCATAACCTAGGACATACATTGTAAATATAAGGACTTAAAAATACAGATAGATATACAGACAGACAGACAGATATAAGTTTCTGTTTGTACACAATGCTTATTCAGTTTTTAATCTATTAGGAAATCTTAAACTAAGCTGAGAATTTCTAATATCGGCTTAGTTTATATTGATGAATTCAGGGTTTTTCCTGCATGGAGGTTTTATCCAGTGCCAAAGGAAAATCATCATACAGAAATCAAACAAATCATCAAGAACTGAAAATTATCTTATTAAATTATGAAGTTTTATTCTCTGGGGTTTCATTAACTCAAGTATAATAGACATCTTTGTTTATTAAATAGTCTTAAATAACAGAAAAATGCACAGATTTCACAAACTCACTGCCTTTACTGTAGCAGAGCGATGATGTTTACTGTCTCGGCCTCAAAAGGTCCATTCTATTCCAGAAAAACCCTGAAATCATAACCAATCTGAAAAAGAATACTTCACTTACTTATATATACCACATAATAAGAAGAAGAATTTTACCCATCTCTTGCAAAAGCAGCAATGCAATGGAAGCAAAAATGAGAGAATCACAAAAGAATCTGAGATGGACAAAGACAAAAAAAGATGTCAGAGACAGAGCGAGACAACTAGAAGAGGCCAGCAACGAGAAGAGAGCAAAACATGGTAAAAAATCTAAATTGAAAAAGATGAGAATGTGTTGAAGGAAAATGGATGTCAGATGCTACTTAACACCTTTAAAAATCCTCTTTTTAGCTGCTGTAGCTGTATATTCAGTTTTTTTTTTTGTTCATTGTGCTTTGACACATCAACATGGAGTTAGAGAAGAAAGCATACGACAGATGGACAGGCGACAAAGTATAGTCGCACGCATAAATGACGTGTAAAAACAGCCCATTCTTCATACGTCAGCGGACTCATTTGCCTAAACTTCACAGGTCTTTAGATGGCGGCGGAACTGAAGGAACTGTTCCCTGAATAAAAAACATTCCTGGCACTGAAAGATCTGAGGGTGCTTTAGGGAGACATGCGGTTGTACTGTTTAAGTAAATAAATTCAGAGATAATTGACCTTAACACTATTCTGGGTGAGAGAAGGGAGATGGGGGAAAGCAAGGAGAAACAGAAGCAGAGATTGTGGCAGGGTGTGAACTGCCATAGAGAGTGAGTGGGAGGTAGTGTTGTCACAGTGCATAATGGTGTAGCTATCATTATCACCGGCTAGAAGAACAAAGAACAAGGAGCTGGGGTGTTTGTCAGTGAGAAACAGAGAAAGTCAGATCAAGTGCACAGGTCAAAAGAGCAAAAAAAAAAATGTGTGCAAAGTGAGAAAGATGTCAACATTTATTCCTGTAAGTGTGGAAAAGATCTGGAGAACTTTGCCTGTGTGTGTATTTGTGTTTAAGAGGCGTCCATTTTAGGGGAACAGCTGCTGATCGAGGCTGCTGGCGCACAAACCAGCAGGCACTGATCTGCCTTAAGGAGCTGATAATACCAAAATGTTATTGACTGCGTTAAACACATTTGTCCTGACATTTATCAGCACTGTAATATTTTTTTTCCTTTCCATGTGTACAAGAGCAAAAAAAATGCTGTTATTTTTTTAGAGCACTGTCTCATATGCCTGCAGTCATGTATTGAAGGATTCAGTGTTTAGCTTTTGATGGGAAGAAAACAGCACCACAAAAGAGTGACATTTTACTATGGATTACAAATTGCAACCATAGCCCAACTGAAGCATAATAAAACAAACCAAAAAAACACAGATTAGTCACATATAATGGTTAAAATATGGGATAAAAGCGAGACGAACATTAGTGCATCACTGTCACATATAAGCTTTTGTACCACTGTGCTAAAGCACTGCACTCGGATCTCTCGACATACATTTGTTCCATCTCTGAGTGACTGGGGCAAAGTCACGGGCAGATTAATGCTCAACTTACTAGACAGCTGTTGTAAGGCCTGTTGTGCATCTGCTTTTTTTTTTTAGGAGGGGAGATATTTTTGCTCCAAAGCTGGATGATGCACTAAGCAGCTCCGGTTTAGGCAATGTGAGTTCATGTTTCGTCCAATCAGATTATCAGGGACACTCACAACGCTTTGCATACAGCCAATCGTGGACGTCCAGCATTACACGAGGAAGTATTTTTGCTGAGCTGGGATAAATTAGAGTCATTGAAATGCCAATAGTTCAAAGGATAACAGTTACAACTATCTTTTTTTTTTCTTCTTCTTGTCAACAAATCCCATTAAAAGACCAAAGCCAACAAACTGAATTCCTGTCTTTACATCTAGGAGTTACCGCGATATAGAATAACTGAAAAGGTGCATTCAGATTCCAGAGCAGCAAAAAACATGCTCTAGGTTATTTTAATTATTTTAATTTAATTTACAAAAAAATTTATTTAAACCAGAAATCAACATGTACACCAATTTTCCACGTGCCCACAGGTGTTATCAATGCTGGATGGTGACTCTACTTTTTACTATTTACATTATTTAATTTATTTCAAAGCTTGTCCTCAATCTGCTCCAATTCAGCCCAATTTAGCAACGAAATCCCTGAATTACCGTCATGTTTCTGTTGGTCACAGCTGAATCACTAAAGGGTTAATGACTGCATCACTGAGCAGAGAATTTTTTATTTTTTTACAGAATCCAGGTAGAGCCTTGATTTTGATTGAATATCACTATTTCAAGGTTAGGTTTCCAGCTTAAGCTTTTCAACAGAAAGGCATGTCACAGATGAGTAGTTAAAGGACCATCGTAAAGTTGAAAATCTTTCCGCCTCTAATAAATGATGTAATTTGGGCAATTTTTTTAAAAGAAAACAAAGCCGCCAGCAGGTTTGGGAGGATTAAGTCACATTCACTGCTCTGCTGCTACCAACACTTTTCTGAAAACAGTAATTTTTTTTTTTTTAAATGAAACTATATATATATCTGTGATCGGTTTTAAAGTAGAAACTGTTGGAACACACGGGCTTGGGGCTGAGAGCTACAGACAGATTAGGAAAGTCAGAAAGTACTCTGCAGCAGATAAACACATTAATTTCGTTTTTTTTACTTGGGACTGCGATGACAATAAGACAAATATAGAACCAAACCGATGAACTGACGAGGAGTCCAAGTGGAAATTATCAGCAAAAATAAAGCCAAGCCCTGGTGAGTGTGTGTGTGTGTGCATTACAACGGAGTGTCAAAATAATGCTAGATGAGAAAAAAAAACACTGTATTGAGCTTTTCCCTCCCTTCGGATCTTTGCTGATTATCCCTGCTTTGTCGCTTCCCTCATCTCTCTCCTTCTCTGCCCCTCCCTCTCATGCTAAATGGAAGCTGTGTGTCGCTGTGTTAGAAAGCCAGTCACATCCCTCTCCCTCTTCTTTTTAGCCCCTCTTAGAGTCTCTCTCTCTCCATCTCTTTTTCATTTTCCACCTCTACCTTTCTCTCTGTCTCTCCTTGACACGCTCTCTCTGTCTTTTCCGTTGCCGCTCTGCTCCCTCCAGCCTTCGTTGCGTCCATGCTGACACCCTCGACTGATTCTGCCGGAGTCATGGCCTTCAGAGCCTGACAAGAATTCAGTGCCTGGGCAAGTGTGTGTGTGTGTGTGTGTGTGTGTGTGTGTGTGTGTGTGTGTGTGTGTGTGTGTGTGTGTGTGTGTCACAGACTGACTAATAATATTCAGCCAATGAGCAGTGTGTGTGTTTCTTAATGAGCAGTAAGTTAATCAGGGATCTGGGTTTTTTGCTCCCTTGATTATAACACGGATGATCTACAGTAACAGCATCACACATACTGTATGTTTACACTGCGTAAATGCACTGCTCCCTCCATAACATCATACCATGCGCGCAAACTTATAAACCATAGCGGGATTTATGCTTCGAACTTTTAGGCTTCAAAGTGCGTTATGGGTTTCTGTCACGGAACCACAACCTGAGAGAGAGCGAGAGAGAGAGGGGAAAAAAAAGATCAAATCAAATAAAAGGGAATTCACTGAGCCATAGATAATGTTTTGCTAGCTGCAGGCTGGGTGGACCTCAGCCAACAGTAATCACTGCACACTAAGAGGGAAACAGCCCCACCTGCTCCAAAACCGTTGCATGCACGCTTCTCACAGTTTTTCACTCGGTTATACATTCATGCCACTATCCCTCCGCTCCCACACATCTGTCACACTCTTTCTTTATCTCGTTACTGTCTACTGACGTTTTTCTGTGGCACTGGGGCACATGCAAATCCATAAAAACAGGTCATAAACAAATAGTTTCATGTTTTACAAAGGCTCTGTCGTTTCACAAAATACCTGGGTACTGTAGTTTTTTTTTAGCAAAACAGGTGTAAATTTGCATTCAGGACTACTTTCAGCTGCGGATTCACACATGTTTGACATCCCAGTTAGTGCTGACTGAGCCATGAATGAGCAAAAAAAAGTTTATCACACTTGTCACCTTGTGGCTCAGTGAGATGTGTTAAATAGTTCCAATGCTTTAATGTGATGATATAATTACATGTTCTCAACTTTTACCTCAGCAGAACCTCCAAGTACGGCTTTGAACGCATTGTTCTCTTCACCTCCTGAGTGCCTGTGACGCACATCGCTGAGACCATCGAAAACAACGATTAGTGTTTGTTCTTCTCTGGTTAGATTATCGCTTCATAATCCCTCTTTAGGGAAGTTTTGTATTAGTTGGCAGCTCTCGCAGACTGACTGCTAGACGTTGGGTTTATTTTACTGTCGTCATCGGTGCACTTATTTTTTCGCCCGTCATTAAAACACATTTCTTAATAAACGCCATAAAATTGTTTCATCTGGCTAAAGGTTAATCTCTTAAATCCCTATGTTGGCTTGTCTGTGGCCTTTGGAAAAGGTGTGCTTGGGATGATAGGGCTTGCATATTTTGATGTGATCCTATTTCTTCATTTCCTGCACTGGCTGGGAACAGGGGAGCAGCGCAGGCTTCAGCTAGACCAGACGCTCTTCTTATTCTTCCGCTGCCTTTCTTTTCTCTTCCCATCTTGCTATATCTGTCAGATAGAGGATACCAATTTGACAGGCTTGTTCCTATTGGAAATGGGATGATTGGAGGTCTCTGGCATCCACCGTGGCCTGTCTGCTCTGCTGTTCTACACACCAAGTCCATCTTGCAACACTGCGTTTCAGACCGACGCACATTCCTGAGCATGTCTATATGGGTGTGCGTCCATGTTGCATGTTTTCATGTCTATCTGTAGCAGCTCGCTCATGTGCCAGGGCTTGTGAGTGCATTGCTCCTTCCTGTGAAGCTTCAAATGAAGACTTGCCTTGTCAAGCTGTCATGCTTCAGAACAGTAATATCTGAGGTCCCCCCCTTGAAATTGAAAAATCCAAAATCGCTGCACATACACACTTTTCTTTCTCCCTCCATTTGTCAGTCTCTTTCTTTGTCGCTCCATCCCTCTCTCCTGTTGTCTAAGGTTTTCCTGTCACCGAGCCAAAATCTAATTGTTCAAAGCTCTGTCAGCCTCCAACACTTTGATATTTTTCCCAGGCTTCAAAAGAGCATGACAACAATAGGCCTGTGGCTGCAGGGCACGCCGAGGTAGCCAAGACTATATTAGCTATCACGTCTTTATGTCACTGGCATGGCTCGGAGACTTTTACTGGGTGGAGGAGGGTGTTTCGGAAGGAAGCAGACTTGTTAGTGGTTTCTCAGGCGGCTTGTTCGATGCCCCGGGATATTTTTTGGTTTGCGAATGACTTTCCAATAGCAGCTCAGGTAGATATCAGGGCGTGTATGGTGTCAGAGAGGAAAATGGTGCCGTGTCTGTTCTATGGTAATGGCGATGTTGAGGTTTCTGTAATTGACACTGTTTTAATGCGTGAAGTTTTTACACATTGTTACTCACCTAACCACAAGGCCCAAGTCTGTATTTAAGGGTCTGGGATGATTAAGCCTGTAAAGGATAGACAAGATCGGATAATTTGTTGCAGATTTAACCTTGGCAACGATTCAGAAAAACTGAAGGGTAGCATCAGAGAGACATTTACCTTTCAATCTCTTTTAACAGAACTCCAGTTAAACCCTAATATTGAAAGCGAGACTATGGAACATTTTGGCAGAATAATGATAGCCTTCCTCTTAAAAATGGAAAGTTCTATTAGGTAATTACATACAGTATAGCTAATCTCAATGCACTGACAGGCTTTGATGCTGTACTATGAAGCAAGATTATTAGGTTGGCAAGGTACGTTGAGCATAAAATGTCACAAAGATGGACTTTAACCTGCAAGATCACTTTGGTAACTTATGCTGCAGAGCTAATCTGCTCTGGAGGAGGTTCTGTTTAAACTTAATTTTAAAATTGATTGTAATAAGTACCAACTTTTCATCAATTCTTTGCCTGACCATATGCACTATGAACGATATAGAATGAGGGAATACATAACATCTGCAAACCTGCTGAGCTGTTAGAGATACCAATGAATGAAGCTATGTAGTTACAGTAGGAAAACTGTTGCATTGAAACGGGAACCTATATGCATTAAGGTGGTGATGCAGAAAGTGCGTAGATATGTTTCAATGCTTGGTGCTGATTTGCTGCCAAGTCAGTTTTATGCTGCTTTTATTGCACCTAACAGATCACAGATTACAAATCTGATTGGACTATTGGTGTTTATCACATAGCATATTCAATAAGTGAAATTTCTTTGGCTTTGATTTAACCAAAAACTAAAATGATTTCCATGCATCCTTCATTAGGGGACAGTGTCAGAACAAAAAATTTCAAAACTCTGATCTTCAGTGGTAAAACAATATATTGACTTATATGAATAATTTTCTACCAGCATACCTATCTTACATCATTTGCAGTAGTACTTCTTACAACGACACATGATTGGTCCATCTTGTGCAGAAAAGAGTCAAATAAAGCTTCAAACGGGAGCACGTACACAGCCTGGTGTGAAAAAATACTTATCCCATAGGTTTTGTTCAGCCAGTTTACACAAAGAAAGCCTGGCTATGTTGAACTTGCTATGTAGTACACCCTTATGGCCTGGTAGGAGCAGTGGCTTATGGTGGCTATTGTTAGCTAAAGTTAGCATTTCTCTTCCTGTTTAAAGCCCACCACTGATTTAGTTAACTGATGACCCATAACAGGGTTTTGTTCACTGGAAGAGTGAAGAAAGTTTCTGAAAACTCTTGAATTCTGAAGTTTCAGAAATGGCGAATAATATATTGTAGTCGTATAGAGTTTTTCTTGTTTAATTTCTCAATGCCTCATTTTTTCATTTTTCCTTTGCTAATGTCACCAGCTCGTTAGCTTGCTAAATGGTTAGCTCAGTAGCTTCGAAATACCAAAAGTAACGTCCATGTTTCCAAGCAGTGGTGTTCTTACAACTTATGATTGATGTTACTACTTGAACTCGAAGTATTTAGTGTACAGTACCTCCCATGTTGTCCTTATAAGCTCATGAGTTCCATTTGAAGATAGCATGATGTGATTCTTCTCAAGCTATGCTACTATTAGCTTAGCATCTTAGCTTAGCACTCACATAAAATGCTCAAATATTGTTTTGCTAAATGCTTTAGCGGCATTTGGCTACACAATAGTTTAGTTACACTGTCTAACCTGTCAGTCCCAATAACAGCATTTTAACTGTACACCTGTAACCAAGACAATCCGACAAATTGCCCCTAATTTGAATACTGTGTTGTATTTGCATGTTACACCAAACTGAAACTCAAGTTCACTGTGTGTCTGGGTAACTCTACTAGTCAAAATAATCTTAGTTCAGTTAACTGTTTTTAATTTAGAGAGAGAAAACATTTGAAATTAAAATTTTTTTTGTATTCAGATTGAGAATTTTCCTTAATTTTGAATCAGATGCATCACACTATGCAACCTAAAGACATCCCTGTTGTTATTCAATTACTTGTAACATAATTCTGTCAAGGGAACCAGCACTTGACAACAATAACCGTTAGATTGCGTTACACTTTCTTGTGTTTTAGTCCACATAACATTAGTTCACTTTTCACACAACAGTGATCCAATTTCTGTGTTTCTCTGTAACAAGTATTGTTTAGTGTGGAGGTTGCCAGCAGCAGGTTAGCACCTACTCAGCCCAGCTAACATGATATGCATTCACCTCCATTGGGATATGCTCTGCACGTTCTATTTATGGATGCTGAGTAAAATGACACTTCACCCTCAAACCCCTGTGTCTGAAAGAGGAAAAAAAAAAGAGACTAGTCTCATATGTGCATGCAGGACAAATCGGGACATGAGATGGACAAGCAAGGAATCAGACATACAGAAGGCATGGCTGAGGTAACAATGCTGCTGTTTGCATCGACCTGGAAAGTGTGTTGATTCAGACTGAAACCATATTTTTTAAGGCGTAATATGAAACATACATGTTGGTTTTATATAAATGACATGTCCAAGCTTAGCTGATTGTCGCCTCTGGTTTTGTATTTAGCAAGATGATTGATCAACCAAGACCCATGCTGTAAAAAAAATAGAAATTTCCCTTTAATGTAAAATACAGGAGGCCAACTTGGTCCCCTCTCCACCCATCCATGTAATAAGTAAAGTGATTGCAAACACCTTTACCAGGTAGAACAATGTGCGAAAATGGTTGCGGGCTCTGTGCGGACCGGAGTCTCTTTTCAACTCTGTGGGATTTCCTCCAGCATCCCAGCGCTCCTGTTGAACAAGGCTAAAGAGCGAGCCCGCCTAACAAGCTGCCTTCTGCGTCTAAAACCAGACTTTCACTCACTCTTGCAGAAAATGGCACTTTCCGCTGGGACAGGCGAGGTTTGGCCCGCGCTTCAGACGCGGATCGCGGTGAGCCTGCTGGCAGTAGCAGCCAGTCAATCCCCAGCTCCAGCAGCTGGGAACAGTGGGAGTTACAGGCTGTGATTACTGGCCGGGACGGAGCTGAGGTGAGCTCACACTCACTGCTTTTCACTCACTCACCAGGAGCTCTGTTTTAACAAGCCTCCAAATGTGACAGGAAATGGGTAGCAAATGAGATATGATGTCCTCCATCAAAACACACTACATTAGAGGCAGTTTTTCTCGGGGTAAATATATCATACAATTATGCATCCTGAAACTCAAAGCAATATAAAGCAGACATATAATAAAGACATATAAATCAGCACATAAAAAGGGAACTTTCTGGACGTATCAAGTGTCAAATCTGCATTTATATTCTGGGGAGACTGGAGATAGTGTTTACACAATAGCTGGCCTTCACACAAATTTCCATAAAATCAGGTGTACAGCCTGAAGGAACTTCAGATCTCTTCTTTCCTTAATGGACAGCAAGTCATTTCCCTCCCTTCTCCAGTCTATTTATGTCTTCGTCTTGAATGTGTGTGTTATCAAACCTAATATACTTCTGCATTTTGCCTTCCTTGTCTCCTTGTCTCCCTACCCATGGAGCATCTCTGCTTCTCATGACACACTCATTATTTCGAGCCAGCTAAAACAATACACAAAAACATATGTGGAAGTTCTACATTCTGGGCAATTTCCCTTTGATAAGCAATCAGTGTCTGGTATTTGTGTTATGGAATCAGACGTAGCTTCAGAGAAAATGATCATTTCATCATGTCAGTAAAAACATAAAGGAAAACCGAAAGCAATAAGAGATGCCCTTACATGTATATTACAACACTGAAGTTCATTCCAGCTCCCCAAATTGAGAAAAGTATGTGGTATCCATGAGCTGTTTCAATGTTAAACAAAGTCTAGATTAAGACTGGAAGGAATTAATTCCAGAGGCTTCTCATTTCTCAAATTTTTGCACTGGCTGCAGGAGAAACTACAGTGCAAAGTGAAGATATCTTGTTAAAAAGAAGCGTGTAAAAAGTGATACAGCACATTAAAGCCTCACCAAAAGCCTCTGCATGTGCAACTTCTATTTTGATCTGCGTGACTCTCCTTTTAAAAATGTGGTATTTTGAATGTACATGGTTTGGCCGAGTCCTTATGCCACGTTCTCACTGTGCCATTTCCTCTCGTCCCCTTCCTCCGGTGACAGCAAGTGGATTTATGTGTATGTGGTTGCCCAGAAGACCCTCTACTGTACCCTCCCTGCAGAGCCTGTCACACAGGCTGATGTATTCCCCTCCACCCCCTCTCCCTCGCCAAGCTTTATGATGGAAACTGATACAAACACTGTGATAGGGTTTCGGGATAAATTATTCACGCTTCCAATGCTCTCTGCTGCTGTTTCAGTTCTTAGAGGACGTCCATTTTACAAATGGCCCTTTTTTTAGACCTCATCCTTTTAATTGATCCGTGGCAAAGACAATACATGTGTGATTGAGGGAGAGCAGGGCGATTGCACGGTAAAAGTTCAGCGTAACACTTTGCCTGGACTGGTGTGTGTTGTCGGGTGCTGGCGGGCCTGTGCCGCGGGGCATTAGGTGCCTTAAGATTTACTGCCTGGTAAATGAAATGGCTGTCCATCGGTTGCAGGGGCGGCACATCAACAGAGCGCTGGCCTAATGTCTCTACCATCTGGTAGGATAGGCCTTTAATTGAAAAGAATTTCTGGACTGAAAGGGAAGAGCTGGACCAAGTCTCCCAGTCCCCCAAGAGAGAGAAGTAATGAAAAGAAAATAACTTCTCTCCTCTTTAGTGCCTATGGAACCCATAAAGAATAACAGGACATGGTGATATAACAGACACACTGCCGTAGTGAGTGGGTGAATAACTTTCATATTACAGCCTACCATCTGCTAAGACGGTTTTGGAGCTAGGAAGCCAATTGGATTAAACGTTATGGCCACTTTGCTCACCGCGGCTTTTAGGACTACCTTCAGGTGGCAGTTCATAAAGCATTTCTTTGTCAGATTTATTTAGACATGAAAGATGTGTTTTTACTTTTGTGTCAGACGCACCCACTCCATACTCCCACTTTTGAGAGTGGGATTTTTCTTAAAACAAACAGGAGGGAGGGGAGGGGATGGCAGACATCCTGGAGGCCATAGAGGATAACTGATGAGTCTAGCAGGACTGAAGGCAGAATAACAACACTCACCTTTAATGTGGCTTTTACCGTTGGGATCCACTGAGTCCCAGACACAGCCGGTGTGTGAGTCTGTGTGTGTTTGTATGCGAATAACACGTGGGTTGGAATCATGCAGGATTATTTCATGCATTACACAAATCATGAATCTGATTGTCTGATGTTTGGACCGCTGTCAGTTCTGGAGATTATGGGTGCAGTTCACATCACGGCTCTGGTATGCTCATGTGGCACACAGACACCCTTCCACTTGACAATATTACCTTCTGTGATGAGCACGCTGCCAGTGTGCATGTCTCCTGGCCAGGACAGCTGAGCTTTGCTGGCTACCTCTGTGACAACCCTCCAGACTAGCAGACTATTCAACTATGTGAGAAAATATATCATTTACATCCACTTAAAAAAAAAAAGTAGACTAGACCAAAATGTGCCGTATGAACCAATTCCACGCTTACTTCAGTTGACAAGTGTGTATACTGGATGAGGTCATTGGTTAAATCATTTCAAGCACCCAAAGGAATCACCCACACCCAAGGTAAACAGATATAGATACTAAAGGTAAACAATAAAGAGAGTTTAAAGCAGGCAACTTCAATGGCAGATACTGTACTGCAGCAGATGAAATAAAAACAAGTGGTAATAATGATGATTTTCAACATCTATTTTTCCACGTCTTTGCAAACACTGGCAGTGTTGAAGTTAGGCAGACAGGCCCTCTTTGAGCACACATCCGATGCCTCTTGTGTGTTTTGGCATTTGGCATCACAGCCGTGTTCGCACATGCACGTATATAAATGAAAATCTACTCAGCCTCACAGGGCATCAATGCACCAGCACAGAGATTTGGATTTTGGAGAAGTGTTTCCAAATTCGTCTGCGCTCCAAGATGGCTCATCACGTTACATCACAAGACAGGAGAAGGATGGGCGGCGATGCATTTCACTTTCTGGCCGTGATTTTTAGGAACACAGTCAATGCAGAATCTGCAAATACGAAGGAAAACGCTCCTGTCAACAGAGCGAGAAGTGCCCGAGCAAGCCGCGGTCTTATGGCAGGAAAAACTGTAATTGGATATATCTCCAGTCACAAATACTGCATTGAACAAATTGCACACGGGTAAACCATTTTGTTAAAACAATAGCCAGGAATAGGCAGGGTGACAAGGCTCTGTCCCTGTGTGTGTGAGTGTGTGTGTCTGTTTGTGCAGGCATGGGTCACAGCTTGTCCACTGACATGGACCCCATTAGATCAGATGACAGCACTTCATAATATTGACACATTCACAGCATGAGATGTGCTATTCAAGAGGTCTCTGCACTGATGATATACTGTACGCACCTGACGGCTAATTTTGAGTCGGTAAACTGCCTCGGTCACGAGACAAAATGAGGGAAAGCTGAGCCTTATGGAAATATAATATTCTAATGTAACTCTAAGAGATAACACAGACATGCACACACACACAGTATGTACATGCAGACCGGTGCGGATTACATGTATAGCTGCACAAAAGCATGAATTAAACATGCATGTAAACACAGATTTTATAATATATTTACTGAATAATTTAAGATTTCAGAAACATTATTTTAAAGTGTATTCTGGCACCTATTTGAACTTACATGTGTGTTTATGTACATACAGTATGTGTGCTACAATAGTGTAAATATGTTGCAGTGTGTCTGGCAAGATTTTTCTTTAGAGATTAGAAATGTTTGTCATAGGAGAAGTGAAAAAATGGCAAAACAAAAATAAAATTTGTTGCAGACAGATTTTCATCCAAACCACATGCTTTTAGGGCAAATCAAAAGTAAACATGTGCTTACTGTTACTGTGTCTGTGAAGTTCAGGCTTTAAACTCATAGTCACATCTAAAGAAACAATCTCTAACAGGACCATTTATGTCTTGTAAATTTGCAGATTTTTAAGTTGGCACACTAAGATTATGTAAATAATCATGATAAGAGACTGTTAGTAGTTCTAAAGTGTGTGCAGGATTCAATGTAACTTTCTGTACTATTTTGTAATTATTGTTTTTTGTCTCCGTGAGTGTTCAGAATCAACAAATCTACCCTCTTTGCACTTTCAGAGAAGGTCGGATTACCTCAGAATAATTTGTCAGTGTTTGGATGGCAAATGGGATAATTATGATGTTGACGGCCGAGAGATGATTCAAACCCATGCTGAAGCCTCCCCAATTATGTGTGTGAGGTAAAGTGGCCTCAGCCAAAGCCAGCGAGTGCCGCTGTGGCTCTCCTCGCCTTCTTGCTCTTAAACAAACACACCAGTCAGACATCAATAGGAAGCGTCTCTGTTTTAACACGCCTGACCTTTAGCCGCTGTCCCAGTCTGTGCCCACCAAGACCAGACCTGCACGTCCCAGACATTCAGCAGTAATCACTAATACCCACGTAGCTCGGCCACATGAATAACATCATAAACCTGGAGTGACCCCCCCTCTGCCACCCAGCTGATTGGCAAAAGTATGATGAACAGATGCGTTGCTTAAGAGAACGGCAGAAGGCTAAAATAAATAAAACGGTGCTGCTGGATGACAGCGAGGGGCTTTAAATGGTGGTTGATGGAGGGTGGGAAAGGGGAGGAGGGTAAAAAAGAGTGAGAAGGCATGATTGAGAGAGTGTGTGTCAGAGAGAGAGGTTAGCAAAGGCGGGGCCCCTTGTGGGGCTAACATGGTCTGTGTTATGCCATGCCACGGGGCCAGCTGGCAGGGCCCAAAGCTGGCATGACAGAATGTGACAGAGGATCCGGAGAGCAGGGACTCGGGGAATCCCGACACAATAATGCGGATGGCAGAGGCTAAAGCCCAGATTTAATCACAACCATCACCCACCTGCCAATAGAAAATTACACAACGGATATCAATGGCAGCCTCCCCATAGTGTTGAGCCCCTAGCAGTGTTTCCAGGCCGGGCCCAGCTGTCAATCACTGGGCTTTAATGGTGGAGCTCCCAAACAAAGCAGCGAGCGCCATATAGTCAAAGTAGAAAATCACAAGTAAAGGAATTGACCTGATAGTGTTTGCCAATCTAGCCAGTGTGATTTTAAGATTTCAAATCTAAGAAAAAAAAAGATCAAATAAAAAAAACTCCTCTGGAAATTCATTCAGATGACTTCATTGTCAGTAGGCTGGTTAATGCTGCATGAACATTTTATAGTCAACACAACGGTGACATGAAAATAAAATCAGGTTTGACTGTAACTAGTGGTTTTTATTGTGTTAATGGCAGAGGTGTAGAGATAAAAGTCTTGCATTCAGATTAATGCAAAAGTTAAAGTATTAGCATCA
>OMNN01000551.1:0-17098 GCA_900302755.1 Chromis chromis | reverse complement strand
CAAAATATAATTAAAGTACCAAACGTAACAGTACCTATTATTCAGAATGGCATAGTTGAGAATAATGTATAACTATTAGAGTATAATTATTGATGCATCACTGTAACTTTGGAGCTGATAAATATGAGTACTTTATATAATTAATTTGCTGGGTAGCTTGTAAAGTTCCCCTCTGGGATCAATAAAGTTTTATCTTGAAGCCTAAAATTACATCATCATTTATTTGTTGATTTTATTTTGTACTATTAAACTAAATCCGCAAAGTAACTAAAGGTAACAAATAAATGTAGTGGAGTAAAATTACAATATTTGCCTCTGAATTATATTGAAGTAGAAGTAAACATTTTCAGAAAATGGCAATACTCAAGTACAAATAACTCAAAATTTTAGCATGGTTGATGTGATTTAAATAATGAATCTATTGTTTTTCATTTTTAATCTATTTGTTGTCTGTAAAGAATCTTTTTTCAGTGATATAAAGATGAAAAAATATGAAAACCCTATTGAAAACACTGATTTAGTGTAGTAGTGTGCATATATTGTTTTAATGTATTGTTTTAAGACAGAATAAATCAGCCAGAAAATCAGATTCTCAATTTCTCAGGTAACAAAAACCTAATCTATTCATTTTGTGTAGGTTTGGTGTTTCAGTGGTTGATGAGTGTATACATTACTATACATTTATGTTTACCTTTTGTATCATCATCCTTACAAATTTTACATGTATGTATTGATGAGGAAAATATATATCAGCATTTCAACACAAAAAAAACTCAGTTTTTTAATGTAGTTACAGTTTCACTTGCCAGCTGCCAACTTTTGACCATCATGTGATCTTTAAAAATAACTGTCTGGTTCATCAAGGCTCAGTTTCTCTGCAAATTTACATTTTTCTTCCGTGTTGTCAGAAATCACATCAGAGAGAATTTAGATTATATAATGGCGTTGTCAGTCTGGAGCGGAGCGGACTCTCTGATTCTAACCAGAGCTTTTTTGGTGTCCCATGCAGGCCTCAGTTTCAATCATATGTAATCATGTACATACACACTAATTTACACACACACACGCATTCATCACGTTAGTGTGCGCTGCTCGGACTTGACAGGTAACGGTCCTGTGGTTTGGATGCTAATCAGTCTCCGAAAATGTTTACATTTTTCAACTGTGCTGCGTGCTTTGACTCTCAGGTGCCCCTATATAGATTGCTCTACCACAATTAAGATCTACCAAAAATAGAGCAATTTTACATATGGAACACACACACACACACACACACACACACACACACACACACACACACACACACAGGTTGTAGTATTCCAAACCGTCTGGGGATTCCTAGACATGATCCCAGACATCACCATCAAAAGTTCACTTTTACTCCAAGCGTCCTCCAGTGATTACCTCACTGCTGGGTCAGGTTTAAGTGAGTCACTCTCCGGCAATCTCCCTCCGTCTCGCGCACAACACACGGAAAAGGAATGCAGCTACGGGCCGGAGGATGAAAACAAAAACACATGCTGGTAGCCATACACAGAAAAGTGTGTCCTCTTTTCCCTGTAATTTAGGTGAGATTCCTGCCGACTTGTCAGAGCAGTCGCTGCAGATGTAGTGTTTGACATCCTCTAGCACTGTAGCGATTGTTGTGTTTACAAATCATAGGGCAGATTTGAAGATTTTATCATTCCTCTGTAGACCAGACAGACTGATCTGACCACACAGTCGCAGACTGCTTAAGACTGGCTAGACGGAGTGAGACAAACCCCAAATACTAAGCAGCATCCTGCCAGATTTCCCTACTACAGCACGCTGACAAGCCAGCACAGTAAAGTCGGCCTCGTCTGGGGGGGGGGGGTTACAAGTCTGTGAGTCATACGTGGGGAGTCGGTTGGGCAGGAATGCTAACAGGAGACCCCTAAAAAGCCACACCAGCGGAGACAATGATGTGTGTATGTCATACAACTCAAATGAGTCATTTGATTTGTACACCATCTGTGTTAGTCATCAGTGTTCTTAATACATGTACATAGGAAAGGAATACCACGCCGGCTAGACGATGACTGAAAGTGAGATCACGTGGAGTCAGCAAAAGTTTGTCACTGTCACTCTGTTATTGTTGTGTCTAATGTTCATATTTTTATCCTAATAAATACTTTAAGGGACTATAAAACAGTCATCTGATGTCTGTGCTATGAATATGCTTGAGGTAGTGGGTAACTTTGATTACTGACAGCTTCACATGTGGTGTTGAATCAATGAAAACAACATATTTTTCATTTCTTTTATTAACAATAAAAGGCACCACTGCTCAGTTCAAGCCACTCAGGGTTTCTGCTGCTGCTCTGACTTGGTCTCAGTTGCTAAATGTTACTTAATGTCAGTAAAATTTGAAATTTGCTCTATAAAGAACATCACAAAGCCAAGTTGTTGACTTTATGACTCGCCACTTCTTTGTTGTTCTGTGTTTTAGCATTTACCACAATGGATACAACCCAACAATAGTTTCATGGTCTCAGAAATTGTGCTGCAGCTTGTTCAATGCCCTTGTTGTAAAAAACCTTTGACAAAGGCTTCTGCAAAATTAATGTAAATGCAATTTATTTTATTGAATCTTTTCTAGCTTTGTTGCAGTGGTTAAACGTATGACAGAGTTGTGTTTTTTTGTCCACTAGAGGGCAGAAGAAGCTTCAGAGCGGCTGAGTGACATGCAGCCTTGACAGGGCCAACGTGTTAGCAAACAGATACTCACTTGCAGAGACACAGAGCAACATCAACATCCCACATCCGACTACCTGATGAATGTAAGTCCCTCATTCACTGTTATTTCTCTTTCAGTTTTCACAAAATCTTGAGTTAAATTACAGTTTGTCCAGCTGCTGACTTACTTGTAGTTAGTCTGGTGCTGTGCAAGCAGAGTGATTTTCAGAGCTGATTTGCTGAAAACAGACTGATAAGAAGAATAAAAGAGAACTAAATGTAAACTTGTCAACTGTGAAACGACAACAATGTGCTAAAAGAGACTAAAAAGCTCCAAAGAGTTGCATCATAAGCCCTGATCACCACATGACATGACATCACATTGCAAACACTCATTTGATTATTATGTTTTAATATGAAATGATTGATTACTGGAGCTGCAAAGAAAAGTGGTTAAAAAATGTTTTTGTCTATTTAATATATTTTCTTTTAATTATGTCTTCTTTGCTCACCTTTGCCTTTTGTTGTTTCTGTGTTTTTGGCTGACATGGTTCTGCAGCCGTGGATTTTTGGCAGGACTCTGTGACGGCTTGCTTCCATAAGATGGCATATTGTGCCGGTGCGATGTCAAAGAGGTGAAGACTGTTCACTTTACATCTGGGTCTGAAGGGGTGGCGATCTGCTGAGTTAAGGCCTTTTGCAAAAACAAAGGACAAGGTGTCATTGGGCCTCTGCATGAATATGAAATAGCAACGGGCCCCCGTGATTGTTGATTCACGCTCCGGACCGAATACTGTGGAAAGCTAAGGCTATACACACTTAGCATTTCTGGATTAGCACTCAGTGTGAGTAAGGAGGCAGAAAGTTGCTGCGCTCAGTGATGTTTGTTGTGATTACTGATGGCAGGGCTTGTGTGAATGATGGATGGCAGAGGCTGTCAGCCAGTCCAGTTATGATTCAGCTCAGTTTAATCATGTTACCAAACCATGAGGGATTCTTTTTCACTGACTTAACTTTCTTCAGTTTCAGCCATGTGTTTTCATGCCGCTGGGATTAAAGCTACGCATTCTCGCTTTTAGCTTCAGCCTTTGTGACCACGTTTACTGTTAAAGCTGATCAGCTGTTGTAAAGAAGGCCAAAGAATAAGGAAGGAAAAAGAATCTCTCAGTCCCAGTTTATTCTTGTGATTCGTATGGAATTTCAGACAAAACCACATCAGGCCCATTTTTCCACTTCCCCTCCAACTTTTAACCCTCCACACCCCCACCTCTGTATTCCCGTAAGTGCTGCAAGTTGGATAATGAGGAAATTGGCTTTTGGAATGGTGGCTGCGTTGGCACGCGCGGTAGAGAAAGTGTCAAAATAACAGAAAACAAAAAGGAGCTTTATTGGAAATTGTCCAATTAAAAACAGACACTGGACAGTGGATCGGGAAGGTTAAAGGTTAATGCCTGTTCTCTGGTTTGGACAAGAACAATGATAGTGTGCAAATACTCCCTCTAAGATACAGACACAACGACGGTTTGTGCTCACACATACATTAGCAGTGTGCACGCAAGCACATTGCCATTGTGCTTCAGACACACACACACACACACACACACACACACACACACACACACACACACACACACACACACAGTTATACTGCTGACAGTCATCTTCTTTCAATATGTCTGCGTGTATTGTGTGCTGGGATGTGTGTCAGACGGGGAAAAGAGAAAGAAAAGGGGAGGTAAAAACAAGAGACTTGGTGACAGAGGCCTGTGTGCATTTTTCTGTTTATGTGCTTTTCTGTCTTTGTTTGAACAACTCTCACACAAAATATAAAACAACTCAGCCACCGACAAATAAAAAAAAACGCAGATTCCATGTCTAAAAAGCTTTTTTCGGCTCAGTTACTCATTTTTCCTCCACTTTCCAACCCATTGAAACGACGAGTCTGAGTCGCAGTGTGAAAAGTTCAACTTGTCCTTCCCAGGTACAGGGGCGCACTGCATCCTGTAGTGCTTAGCTAAATTAAACCGAGCCCCTACTGTTCTCATCTGCTCACCTGTAGCCCCTGCCAGGCCTGGGCACGACCTTTGAACCCACACAGATGGGTCTGCATAATAAGACACGGGCACACACGGCTAAGTGCCATCTCGGACATGTTTGATGGGTAGCTATATCGGACTGGAAAAGTTAAAATATTGTATGTAGTAGAATGCTAATGCGTTGACCTTTTGCGAGCAGGTGAGGGCTTGTGTGAATGTGTGTGTTTCTAGATTTCACTGTGTGGGCTTGACTGAGCTTTTAAGTGTAAATACAGATACTAATAGAAGTGCGCTTACTGTACATAATATCTGTCTCTTTGTGTTGTTGGACTGAGGCCAATGACCTCTGTGCCCTGTGTATGGCAGGATGGGCTGTACTTTTCACTCTAACTGTATGAATATGCATGACCTCCTGGCTCGTTAGAAATGAAAGTATAGACAAAGAGCTTTCTTAAAAATGTTACCTATAGCTGAAACTTTAAGTGTTTTTATAGAACTAAAGAAAATCCACCTGGCCTCCAAAATACGTTGAAATAAATGACAAAGGAAAATAAAACAATCATTTTTCTTTAAGGAATAGTTCATTTTGGGGTGAATTGTGCTGTTTTTCCAGGATACCTTTTTATGACCCTGTGTTCAGTATGAATGCATGTTGAGCTGCTGTTTTTAAGAGGAGATGCCGTTAGATCCCAGAGACTTTTATGAACTGAAACAAGCAAAATTACACAGACATGAAAATGGACACTATAAGTTGGTTTGATGCCAGGAAGGAAACAGTAAACTGTAAATATTACCCAAAACTGAACTTCAACCTGTCGAATCACAATATCCTTGCTGTGGAAAATAAATTATAAATATAATATATATTTGATGCGGACACAAAGCAATCCATTTCATAATATGAGCTTTAAAGTGCCATTTTGATAGCAGTCATTTCCACTAAAGTTCCTCTGTTTGACACTGAATATATGAGCATATTTACACCTTGTCTTAGGAAATATATGACATATGTGTGCTGGTCACTGCTGCATTAACAGTATATTTCATCCCCTTCTTGGTTCTGTCTGTGAAATGGTCCTCTTCATTTCCCACATGAGTGGTTTTCTTATCATCCGGAGCCCCTCTCGCCTGCCCCAGGGGCTGAGTTAAAGCCGATAAAACACCCAAATATTCTGTTAAACATGGGTGGCCTCTGCCATGTGGCCACTCCCTGCAATGCCTCCTGGGTAATTATGGTAATAACTCGTCAGAGGCGAGGCCAGAGGCCCTGGGATGACGAGGTCAGCCCGAAGCGAGAAGAGTGGTGGTGGTGGAGAGAGGGCGGCGGGGTCAAGGTGAAGCAGGCAGGGCTCGCACGTCGCTATCTCATAAACCCTCGCTGTCACATCAGAGGCCGCTGGATGTATGTGGACATTTCCTCTGATCTGTCCTCCTCAACAATCAAGATGCTGATGAGGGATGATGACAAGTGTTTGAGTAGCTCGGTTATTTGTGCAGCCTTGACTGACAGACACTTGGCGGGGCGGTTGGTAGGAAGGTCAAAATGTGCCACCGTTTGGTGCTGTTGAGACTACAGATTGCTAATTGTTGTGAGCCATTTTACTGCAGTGGCAAATATTGACATGAACAGCTGATTGGGCAGTATGGCGTATTGTTTTTATTATTCTTTATTGAGATAGTCAGAAAATTGAGAAAGGCAAAGGACAAAATGTTCTGGGGGAATCTGATCCATTATGTGCATTCGGTCCCAGAGACAGAGGTGTACAACTATACTTTCAGAAATTAGAATCGACTCCTTTGTATTCTCCGTGTTGTCTGACTGCTTGCACACTCTGACGGGAGTCTCTTGTATGATGAATAACTGAGACAGAAACAGAACAGACTCAGCTTCTGGACATTTTTGCAGAAGATCCATTTGTATCAATGAGTTTATGTAAATGTAATGGTAAATGATCCAGACTTAGAGTGTATAGCACCTTTTTAACCTTAGCTATGTTCTACAATGTGATTCTCCTTCATTTATTCATACATGCTCATACACCAGTATGAAGGTTTGATTTGTACACATGTATTTACCCTGCATTTCATTTATAATTTATATATCTTATACATTTATTTATATGGAGTGCACATTAATATTACTATTAACCCTCTAAACATCAACCAGTTTCTGGGTGTTTTCTTTTTGCTTCTGTCACATTTTCAATCACTGTAGGATCATTTTTCACTGCAGTATAAAGTCCTGCACCTCAGTGGAACCTTGTATTTCCTCCAGTAATTCCTATTCCTAAACTTGCTACGTATCCTATGGTTTAACATTTCAGTTGGGTCAGCCATTACTATTTTGCATTCTAACAACTCTTCCCAGTTTCAACTGTAACCTTTATTATAAAGAAATAATGTAACATAACATCAACAAATAAGATAAATTCTGCTTTCTTTTACTTTATTAGAGTTTTTTTTTTTCTTCAATTTTGAGTGTAAAGTACTTATATTCCTATGGGAGGTGTAATGTTGTATACTACCACAATGTTACATGAGCAAGTATTAATAAGTATTAGGCTGCTGTTTAGATGAATATATAATTTACTCCCTTGAACCCCAGTTCAACAGTTTCTGGGTGTTTTTTGCTCGTCATATTTTTACTCACTGTTGCCTCATCTTTCACTGCAATATAAAGTCCTGCACCTCTATGGAAACAGCACAACCATGGCCTAGAAATAGAAAGAATTAAAAATTGTCTTCTTTGCAGTATAATGCACAAAGTCATAATGCCATAGTAACAAATCATAACAAAGAAAAAGCAAAGTTAAAATTTCTTCGATTGTTTATTTCCCAAACCAAAAAAAATGGAATTACCATGTACAAGATATTTTCAAGTTCCAACAGATGTTATCAATATTCGAAAAAAAATTTGGGGCTTCCCATGCTATAGATGTTTTACATTTTTTGTTTCTAAGATTTATTTTTGGCTTTTTATGCCTTTATTGGATAGGACAGTGGACAGAGTCAGAAACGGGAGAGAGTGGGCAAGGACATGCGGTAAATGCCTGAGGTCTGAATCGAACCCGGGACAGCCGCTATGCCACTGCACTTGGGTCACGCGACATAAACGTTAGGCTATCAGGGCGCCCAGATATTTTACATTTTTAATGTTTCCATATTTGTCTGCTCTCTGCCCTGATTATACACAGCCTGCAGTTCAATCCAGTTGACCTTAAAACTGTTGGTCACAGCTGAGTCAACCATGACTTTTGAATTGTTGTGAGGAGGGCAGAATTATTATTTTTTACAGGATCTACTTAGAGCAAACATATTATTTTTAAACAAGACATGTAAAATATAGTGATTTTGATGAAATATCATGATTTTAAGCTAAGATTTGGCTCATTTTCCCAACAGAACCACAGGCCACAAATGATACATTCTTGGATGACAGAAAGCTGAAAGCCTGGTGATTCTTTCTGTTTTTATGGTTCCTGGCTCTGATAAATGGTGCCATTTTAATATATTTTTAAAAGACAACATGCCTTTCAAACCCACCAGCAGGTTTTTGGGGTTCAGAGGGTTAATTATGTTGGGCTAATTTGCACCCGTAGACCCCGACACAACAAAGATGACCAATAATACACTTTGTCCTTGCAATCTGAAACTTCATCTTAAAGTTATCAGATCAGTATTGAGTTCTAATCTGAGTAGATTTTAACCATACAATAAGTTTACTTTTGAAACTGCTGTATGTTTAAAAGCAGCCAGAATGCTGTGTTTTACTACTTGTAAGGTGGTATTTGTCACAACTTTCTTTCAGATAGTAAAATTATTATTTGACAGTTAATTTGAATGTAAACATAACAGAAACAAGAGAAAGACACATCATTACAAAGCAGCATCATAGTGACTCACTCACTGTATTCTCCGTCTGTGTGTTTCTGTGTAGTCTGGTGTTTTCTTACACAACCCACATTTAGACTCAAAGTTTTAGAGACAAACAATGACAGAAACACAATATTCCCCCATTTTTCGGTCCAAATTCTGGTCAGAGGGGAGACCACAAGAAAATTTTTACCATTCAATCACCATTTTGGCTTCTTCAGCATTTCTTCATTTCCTTGAACCTTAAATTTTCCCCTCTTGCGCTACTCCTTCATCACCCAAGCCAAGGCTTTGTCTAGGTCATTCCACTCTCTTTGCATAGAAATATCCTCCCCAAAGTATAAATTTGATAGGAAGTGGAGTGAAGTGACAAGTGTAATAATTTCCACTGACACACATCTCCATTCAGACGGAAGTTTAATGTAAAAGTGATCAGCGCCAGGGCTATTATCAGGCATCCAGATGTCAGTGGAAATGAGAAAGCTGCATTTAGGGAAAGTGTGAGCAAAAATCCAACACCACATTGCAATGAATAATCCCATAAGGCACCGGGAAGCTCTCCACTTAAGTTATCTTGAAGCTAACCGGTATTAGAATTGATAGATATGGGCTCAAGCTTAATTTTGCCCCATAGATTCTAATTCTTATGTGTGTGTTTTTTTCGGTTTTAAAGTATGAGCAATTGCCAAGCCTTAAATATCTCAGTCCAGACCCCATTAGTTCATTCCTGCCCTGCTTTATTGAACCCATATTCATGCTTACATAGTTACATACTGCAGTTTATTCACTGCCATCCGCCCTGCGGTTCAATGAGACCCCTGACCTGCAAACAACTATAAATATTTATTTGCGTCGGCTTGTCTAAAAATAACTGTATTACAATGGAGTGTCCTGGAAGAGGTCCAGGAGAGTTGTGCAGCGAGCAGTAGTCAGCATTCAGAGTCCAGCCTCCGTGTCCAGAGAGAGATAGGACGGTGTCAAGAGGCAGACATATCGATAGCTTTGTGGTCAACAGGAAAAAAAGTCACTTAGCAAGGGATCCTTTGGGTACGGGGGTGTATTTCTGGAACATGCAGACTGAAGCCAGGAGCAGTTTGGAGAGCTGCACGTGGTTCTCCAGTAACATCTATAAACACTATCTCTGTCTGACAGCATCACGGTGCAGAATGTGGTTTGAAATATTATAAACCAGATGAAATGTAGGAAAAAATACACTCAAGACATGGCTTTATTAATAATAGTGTCAATTCAATAACAAGGATTTAATACTTTAGGCTCTATTTAAGGTCTAAACTAATAGATAAATGGATGCAGATGACAAAAAATTATGAATTTAACAAAAATAGAGGCAGAATACAAGCTGATGAGCATGTTAGCAACTGATAGCATCTAATTTTCATCGTCTTGTGACTGTGTTGTAACTGTGGCTTGGTTCGTAGAGCAGGTGACCTCAATTCATATGGTTTGTTAACAGCTTCCTGCTGTAGAAATGTTGACCCATACATGCTCAGCTACCTGCAAACTGCAGCAGCGCTCTGCAATCACACTTGCAGTTTCTCCAAGAATTGCACATTCTCTTAAATTTCCCCAAAGTAACGAATAAAGTATTTGTCTACTTACAGTCCTCTTTTAATCGCCAGCATTATTGTCACAGACACAACAATAAGGTATACAGCAGAGAAACTCTAATCCAATTTTTGCCTTTCAGATCTAAACAAAACAGTAAAGGAAGCTTAGTCAGTGATCGATCTTCCTTCCTCTGATTTTGGTAGAGAGTGTAAAACCTTATTTTGAGAGACGTTTTGAATCCGGGGTACATAACTTGTAAATGAAAGCAAAAAAAAGTGTTTAATACTCCATTGTGCTTCACCCAACATAAATTTGAATGAAATAAAAGCCAGTCAATGCTTTGTTTCTTTGTATATATTCCTAAAATCGACATGTTCCACAATGCAGTCAGATAACAACCTAAAGTGTTGTTAAATTGCCTCAGAGGGACGTGCTTCTAATTCATTGCCAGTGACATAAAAGTCTTCTTTCATTAAATAGAATGAATATGAGATTTTAAAAAATACCAACATATCAACAATGAAGAGTAAATTATTAGTTGAGCTTCTATAGATTTGATGAGCAGTGAGTTAAAATGTGTTGCACAGGTCCGGTTGGACTCTGTCCTGTTCCTGTCTGGTAACATATGATGTTCACAGCTGCATACAGTGACATGAAGGCTGAGGCCTTGTCTGCTAAGAGACAAACAGATTCAAACTCGGCTCTGTGGCAGATAATTTTATTGTCTTCATATTGTCTTCATTCTTTGTGCCAACGCTGCATGCCAGTCGATATCAAACTGTCTGCCAGTCTGTCTCAGTATGAGACACAAGTCTCACTCTGCAACTTGTGCCTCTCCTCCCCAATCCCTCCTTCACCCCCAGAATGCAATAAATGTCCGGCCATCATTTATTTTAATTCACTCCCCTCTTGCACAGATGAAATGGATTCGTAACCTTGTAGGACAAGGACGTGCATGCCGTCTGCCGTCAGTTGCTGAGTTATTCTCTATTCTTCTAGCATAGAGAAGGAGAGCGAGAGGGAGAGAGAGGGCCGAACGAGAGAGAGCGCGAGAAAAAGAGGCCCAATGATGAAGAGAAATAGTCTGGCATGCAAATTGCCGGCTGCCATGTCCAATGAGGAGGCCTGGCGGAGATTGTCACCGTAGAAACTCAGGACAGGGTTAACGAGGCTGAGGGAGAGACAGACAGCGAGACAGGAAGAGTCGGAGAAAAAAGAAAAACTCCACGAGTGTGATTTATTTGCCAAATCAAGGCACGATGAGTGGATTATGGGTAGCCTAATGAGAAAGAGTGTTTAGGGGATAGCTAATTGAACGTGACCAAGGAGGAGAATGCTAAGAGCAGGCAGAGATGGGGATTGGGTGGCGTGTGTCATTCAGCGGGCAGTGAGGAAGTAAAACAGTGAAGCGAACAGTGGAAAAGAAGAAGAGTACACATGTGTAGGGCGTATTTTCTTTATTGATTAAGCTGCTCTGTATTTTATCGATTTATAGCTAAATTGTAAATATATGAATATATGTAATACACAGTAAATCTTGCATTTTAAAATGTAATAATGTCTCTCATTTAGCTTGTGTATATAAAACTTAAAGATATTTGATTTACTCTCTTTGCAAATGCTTTTGCTTGAAAGTAGTTTTTCGTGTTTAGCCCTGCTCCTGCATCGTCCCTTCAGTTTCGTTCGAACAGCAGAACTTTTACTTTGTTGATCAGAACAAAATGAGTGTCACAGGAGATTAAAAAAGCAAAACAACAACATTATTTCCAGTCCACCACATATTTAATATCTGGCTGCAACCTGATTCCCTTCACAGATCTCATTTAAAATACTGCACTGTTTGCTTTGCGTGTGCTTTTCCTGGAGGTTTGAATGCATTCAAATATTCAGATTACAGACTGATGGTTATATTTCTGTGTTTTTTCCTAATTGTATTTGAGATTATAATAACAAAGAAGTTGAAAAATCTGTTTGGGTGATAAAACGCAGCTTCTGCTCCCTTCACTTGGCTCCTGACGAGACACCCAGCACTGCTGTGATGCCCACTAGAGGGTAGTATTTAACTACAGGCAGTATTTCATATTTAGCAGGGTTTCTGCCATGGATACTGTGTCCACTCCCTGAATGTCTCTTTTTACGGTTCTGCTAAGTTTTCATTTTTGTCTCCAGGAGTCACTTAAAGCATTTACACCCAGATTTAAAAGCTCAGTGTGGTCACGAAGTGTGAAAAGTGTTTTTAGTGTTAATTCAAACCACTATCTTGATGAGGAATGTGCATATTTTTGTCTCATTTTTGAGTGATTTGTTGATTTTCCTGCAGTCCTGTTGATAAATGTAATGACCTTAAATTATAGAATTTAACATTTTTTTTATATCTATTCATATATGACCTTAAAAAATGAAAAGTGTGGTGGTGTTAAATTTTAGCAGATTACTGCCATTTCAAATTAATGTCACAGATTTGGAACTCAAGTCTGAAATTCAGATCTATATAATTAGGAGCAGCAATTCATCAAGTATTTTAAGAAGCATGATACAACTATCAGTGTCACCACCTGCTGCTGTTGCTATTTAATTTTCAGATTTCTGGACATGATGTGGCTCCACATTTGGACAGATGTGTCTTTCTCTAATAGTAGTTTGTATTATAATAGATACTTTATAATTTAGTAAACATGATTTTTTGTCTTCTTAAATCTAAATTACAGAGATCCTTTTGAATTTTGTCCCACTTCTAGTTTCCTCATGTGCTTTATTAAATCAACTTCTCAATATTTTAAAACCATCCGTTTCCTTTTCTTTTCACTGAATGCAGATCCTCTTAGTGATGACATCTCCTTTGTGTGTCCACCGGAGTCCTTGGAAATGTTTGTGTTGCATCCATTTGATCGCCGCAGCATCTCTTCTCATTTCATGAGTGCAGCGGGACACACATTTGAAATGGGTTTGGACGCAAATTGGATTAAATGTTTGCAAGACATCTCCTAAAGCGTTTCCACCTGTAATGTTGTTTGCAGACGCACTAAATGAGACGTCTCAGTGGGAGCGAGCGTCTCCGTATGCAGAGCTAAACGGAGGCAGGCCTGCAGCCGGGCTGCACTGTGACCCTCCTGATGCAGTGGCTACTTTCTGGCTCCACTTTCAACGGGACGCAGCATATAGGGAAAGAGACAACATGGGAAATGTGATTACACGCTTGCCTAATGTAAAGGGAATCTCATTTGTTTTGTCGGCCGTTTGATTGTGCCTTTCTGCGCCGGCAGATTCAAGAAAATACAATGCAGATGTGGATGAGGGCGAGCAGTCGCTGTTACCACCCAATCTGAGGAAGAGTGTTTTGACTTTGAAAACCCCAAATGTATGTTACTGTAAGACACGGAGAGGAGATATTTTTTATAAACAAATCTTATATAAATTTAAATATGAGCTCTCATTTTTGCAGTAATACACCATCATGCCTTAAACATGACTAAAAATAAAAATTGAAAACAGTCTTAGAGTGTGTAGACGCAGTGCAGGATTATGATGTAAGGTGTCTATTGAAGGAAAAGACTTTCCTAACTAAGATGAATGAGTGGTATCGAGCTCTGGCATGACAAACGAGGGCTGAAGTGTCGCAAGTGTTTTATGACGGTCCCTAGGGTCCTTATCTCCCATAACCCCTGACCCCTCGACCTTTTAAACCACAAGGGTGATTACAAGTGGCCGGCCATTGGAATAACTGCAATACTATGGCCATTAGAGGACTGTTTCACACAACCCCACTCTGTGCTGCAGCTGGTGATTACTGCATGCAGAGTTTTAGTGTTTATTTCAGGGAGAAATTTGCACAGAAACTTGTGCATGAAGTTGGATTTAATCAGATAAATCCATGATGCACAAATTGTGAAAACATAAACTTTGTCCACAGGCCTCCACCGCAACGTGTCGGTAAAGTAGAGGTATTTGTGCGTTCAGAGGCCGGTCAGCAGAGTGATGAGAAGAGGTCTCATTTACTGCTCATCCGCCACGCCTGTCATGTAACAGACTATGATATCTGTTCCCCATGAGACGCATAACTGTTTGACACTGGCATCCTTCACCGCCGGCTTTGACAGCAACAGCAGCGCTGACCGTTAAAGCCCTGGAGGGCACGTGGCAGTTTATCGAACGCCATCAAGGTGAAAGAGCAGTTGAGTAAAGTAGAGCAGGGTAGAATTTGCAGCCTTGTAGGATGAATTTAACACTTCTACACAAGTTGCAACCTCATTGACATGATAGCACATGAGGTGAACACCTGAGTTGACCTGCTGCATCGCTTTAATGTGTCTGTTTACTGAAAGGATGAATTTTAGGAGAACACGGGTAATTGATGTCCATATATGTTCCATGTGGATGTGAGTGTAACTGGCTACCGGAGGTGTACATCGTTTTCTGTAACGTTGCAGTCTGAGATTAGCGCGGGGTCCCAGGGGTCTCACTCGTCACTCCATTTCCTAAATTGACAGCTGGAGAAACTCTATTCCACCGGACGTGATAAACGACACGGGGCGTCGGAGGAGTGCGTCGCAGAAGAGAGAAAGGAGTGATAAATGGGGGAGGTTGGGAGGAATCAGGGCAGATGAAAGTTGTTGGGCAGTGAGAAATGACTGACAGCTCATTAGGAAAATCCAAGACGGGAGTCTAACTTGCTCAGCCACACCCTTTTTCTGTATTTTCCTTTCTTTTCTTAACCTCAAATACACTGAATATGGAGACGGATGTCCACTAATGTTGAGGTCTTTAATTATCTGTGACTGTGACCGAGTGAGAAACAAAGATAACAAAAAATCAGATTCAAGAAAATAAAAGCAAAACATGAACTGCAAGTTAATTTAAACAGTCTTTCATTCAGCATATTGTATGTGTACAAAAGCACATTGTCTTTTTTTGTACCATTGAGACACTTTAAAAAGATAGTTTGGCTGAACAAAGCACAGATATAGCAGCAATATTTTTGCAACTTGTTGGTGGATATCAAACACTTTGGGACCCTTTTCTCCCTTTATTTGAGAATTGTCTGATAATTTTAGTAAAAGATTGATTGTTTTGTTTTTTTTTAAACAATTTTTGTACCCAGCCAGAATTTTGTAATTTCATCCGTAATAGTTGCAGTTATCTGTGGGTTAATTTTTTTAAGTGCAAGGAGCAGCTTCACCGACTAAATCTGGAAGTTCCCACCTATGTGGACTGTTCTGACCACGACCACTGGACAGAGGTTACTGTTTTGGCACGGACGCTGCCATTTTTGCTCATTTCTTCCCCCCCTTGTTCTCAGTAGTGTAACCCCCTTGTCATTTACATTTATAGCTTATACAAAGCTATAAGTCACCCATTAGGACATTAGAAAGCTCAGAGAAACCCTTGAGATTGCCAGTTGGCAGTGCTTTATTGGGTATTTTCCCCCAGTACTCTTACTAGCTTCTTGCAACCTCACTCAATTTAGTTGTTTTAGCCCCCTATGGCCGTGTTGCTGATTTTGAATAAGTGCTCAGGGCAAGAGGGGTCAGCTGCAATTTCAGCCGTAGCTAAACTGGTCTTTTCTAATGTGAGATCTGAGGTGACTTTGACTTTTGATTAATGACAGTTCTCCAAAGGACATATCACCAGGAAAACTTTCCCCAGCATGAAAATCACTTCCAGTAAAAGAAGAAAACATCTATATCTTTATGCATACACAATCTGGCACCGACTGACTGCATTCAATGTGAAATAATACCCAGGTGCCGTTACAGGAGGCAAACACTGAAAGTGTTTGTTATTAAAATATTTGTACTATTTGGGCCCCAAAGGCCCACTATGCCTTTTCTCACTTATGCATATTTCCATCATAGTGACATCAAGCAAACAGAGAAATGCTGCTGCTGCCTCTCTCCTGTTCGCTCTCCTTCTCTCTCGAGTGCTTCTCTCACAGGTTGTGAAAACAGCAGCCCCAGGGAGTATTCGTATCCCATGAGCCCTTGGGGCAGAAGGCCCGAGGACACGCTATGGGGATGTATTGAGGGGTGTTGTGGGGAAAAGGAGAGCTGCACGTCTTAATATGAATACTATAGATAAATGTAAAGCAGATAGCGGTTGAATAGAGTCGGCCCATTTGGGATTTTTAGCAAAGAGATTTCGAAATAACGAGGAAAAAGTGGGAGCTGCAGTATAAATATTAAGACCACAAACAGATGAGCAAGTAGAGTTCTGCTTTTTTGAATTTGAAAATGTTGTTTACATGTGAGATGGCTTTTTTTCAGACTAGTATTAAAAATGCATACTGACTAAAGAAGTGCCAAAACATAGGAAAATGGTAAATCTCATCATTATTAGTAAAGGTATGCGAAAGAACATGAGAGCAACCTATGAATAACCAAACATCCTATGACTATGCTTTATTTGTAACTGGAAATCAAGACCATTAAACAAAGTTTAAATTAGAATTTAGTCATGGAAAACATTACATACTCTACGGTGTGTGTTAGCCTGTTAGCCATGCATTTCTCATCAGTCAGTCAGTTGCTTTTACAGTAGAATGATTAGAATCAAAGTTATGAACCAGTAAATATGCACAAGGTCAAATGGTGTTGTGGAAAAGTCATGAAAAATGAAGTGATGGCAGACGTGAAACATGGGTTGACTTCACTGGTATTACCATTAGATATGTGCAAAATATATTTTAACTGCTTTGAAAAAAGAAAAAGTTTTTACCAGAGTGAATTGCCAGATCACCCAGCATCACAAACACTGCTGTACGGTGGTTTATGGTGTTTGTGATGCAGACCAGGAGCTTTACCAGAAGAAAGACTGTTGGATTGTGGGACAAAGGTCTCTGTGTCTGTACTCTCCTGTATGATCTTATTATCTGTCAGCCAATTTAACAGAGAGGCCTTTGGGGAGTGACAATGGGGATGTAGGGGAGG
>OMNN01000547.1:24402-44899 GCA_900302755.1 Chromis chromis | reverse complement strand
GGTAAATAAACTGATGATTTGCTAGTTAGGTTGTTTTGCCCGATATTGTGTCAGGGTTTTGATTTGAACATTGCTTATGTTGCTGTTATAGTTGGAGTTTAATAATTGGTAGCTGTGTGTGTGTACATGTGGGTGTGTTTGTGTGAATGAGTTTCAGCATATTTTAATACATTTTATGTAAATTAGAGTTATTGATCAATAGTTATTAAGGCTTTACATCATAATCCTCAATGTGTGATAGTTTCACAATAGCCTTGTTTGCCTTTTCAGTAGAAAACATGAATGAAGACGGCAAAATCTGAAAAACTATTTTGCAACAAAAGAGAAAAAAAACAAAAACAACAACACTTGCCTGAAATGTTTTTTCCTTTTTGTTTAAATGGTAAATGCATATAATGGGAGATAGACACAACTTTTCAAATAAGTTGTGAGACAGCAATCATTTAACTCACATGACCAGCTGGTTCCGTTTCTGTCATTGTCTTCATCTCTAAACAGTGTGAAACGTATATACTAGCTGATGTGAAAGAATAATTACAACTTGCCTGACTGAAAAGAATTCATGTTTTTTTAGTGGTTGGCAAACAACTGGTTTTGTTTTCCGATTTCTTTTACTCTGTGTATTACAGCAATGCAACATAGCCTATACCGCCACCTATAACAACACTACACAGCCTAGTTTATTCACTCCAAAGCATGTAATGGAAACAAGCCTAATTCTCATTTTCTCTCACAGACAGAATAAAGGTTTTGCAAAACTGAAACTGTGTTTTAAACTGTCGTTGGAGTTAATCTGATCCAGGCTTGACAAGTGTCTGATTGTTGTCTGAATGAAGTGATGCATGATGGTTAAGAATCTAAACATCCAAAGGGACTAGAAGGTTTGCACAATCCTGCATGTTTTAATAGCAAGTTTTACATCCAGGATGTTGTTAGTGTGATGTTTGATTCACCTCTGTGATGTCCTGTAAAATGATTGTAAAATGTCCTGTAAAATGATTTCAGAGATAGTTGTATGTGCATTCCTTTAAAGCCGGATGCAAAGAGGGTGGTAAAAACTAAAGAGAGAGAGTGGGAGAACAAGGTAGTCAGAGTCTGAGGTCAGAGTGAAACTGGTTGAGCTCATTTGAATCCGCTCCATAAAACAAACATTGTTTAGTGACAGGCACCAGGGTGTGTGTGGGTCTGTTTGTGTGGGTGTTTATTTAGACTCTATGCAGCACCATGGGAAATGCAACAGGGAGTGCCACCAGACAAACAAAACAGCACAACCTTGCACTTAGACAGGCCACTAGTTAATTACAAAAAGTATTTTTCTAATTGTACTAAGCCATGCAGAAAGTTTTGCTATTGTTTGCCAAGGTTTTGACATCATTTGTGCCACAACCACAACCCAGACCTTGGAAGTAAAATGTAAAAGTTTTCAAAATGTTTCTAAACAATTTGCAGTGGAGTGTGTGGATTATTATGATTGGCAAAAATTTTTGCAAATGGAATATTTTAGATGCAAGTTTCTGCACAACAGCAGGGAGTTTGTCGCCTTGCTGAGACGTTGAAGGTTTGTATCCTGATGCCTAAAACTTCCTCTGTCAGCTCACTGAGGCTGCTCTTTATCGTTCTATTTTAAGTGTGAAAACTGATCCACAAACAGAAAATGCAGAAATCACATATTTTCTTGTTTTGTAGATACTAATGGTTAAAACAATGTTCAACGATTGCTGTCAGCATTAAACTGACACGTACATTTTATTTTACAACCTGTCTGTGGTTCACCAGGTGAGTGTTTTAATGATTTGTTTGAGCAGTTGCATAATACAGTTCTGATATGTGAACAGTGAACAGCAAGACTGACATCACTGAGAAACAAATAGTTTCACTGAAACCTTCCACTAACAGTAAAAAAGCTACTCTGTGGGGAGGTTAGTATTTCATTTAAATAAAGTGTATGTTTTGCCAACATAAATTTTATCAAAATAGGGTTAGATTCCATGAAAATTTTAAAAAATATTATAACTTTTTCCATGCAAAACAGGTATTTTATCTATTATTCTCTAAGATTTCACTCCTGTTTTCGTCAGTTTTGCAATGGCCACGTCTGTATTTGTGGTCTTTGTGCACATATAGTTAAAATGATCTCCTGCTGTTAATCTTACTGTGGAGACAAGAAGCAGTTGACCAATTAAAAATCCTTGAGCAAATATGCAATCAGAGTTGGGCTCTGAGGATCTTCCACTCCACAGCCTGCCACTGCTTTTTCACAGCCCTTTTCTTATTCTGTTTTCTCCATCACGCTGAGCGACAGGGGTCTTTTCACCACACGCGGACACACACGCACAGGAACACATTCAAAAAACACATGCACATACACACACATGAACGCAACACACCTTATTACTCTTTATTAATCTGCAGGGCGTTAATTGAAACCCCCCTGAGTCCGAGCCATACCTGCATTCGCTCTCTCATTATCAGTGAAGGTGCCTTTGGGGGGAGCTGAGAGGGGGATGGTTGGGGAAGGAGAGGACTCCTGTGACAGGCCAGTTGTACATCCACCGATCTGGCTGAATTAAACTTCACAGCCAGTTTGTGAGTGCGTCTCCTTTCCATCAGTAAAAAAAAAAGAAAAGAAGAAGAATGCCTGAAGGGAAACATGTAGATCTATGAATCTGTGCACGCACAGTATATGCTGGGGTTGTTAGTTGTGGCCTCCCACTCCAACCCTATACAGCTAAACTGTAATCTCATTTTATGTTTTGATTTTGATTTAATTTTCTCACTGAAAGGTAAGACTGTAATGCAGTAGGAGAGGCTGCCACAAAGGCTGCATAAGGAGGATGGAGAGCATAAGACAGCAACAGGATTTTCAGCCAGGAGACCAAGTTTGCGTTCCCTATAGGACCATTGTTCTTACACTTGAGTTTCATTTGAACCTGTTGTTCACTTTTCACTCTTTGTTTGGTTAAAACTAAGTGTTTAGGAAAATAGCTCATTTTAGGTTAAAATGATAAAGCAATAAAATAATTTTGTGATACATCACAAACAAATATAATCTGGCAGAAAACACCATTTCATCAAAATGTAATTGAGAATGCAATTTAGTTGTATACAAACGTAATTCTGGGGACACAGAGCAGCCCATCTCATATGCAGGAAAATCAGGTGCGTGAAAATCCCTTGAACTGTGCAATTACTAGAAAATCATTATCGTTATGTTGTTCTTTGTTATAACTGAACAACAAATACATTCCTTAACTTTAGACTGCTCATATTGCAATAGTATAAAACCCTGTAAACCCAGAAATAATATTGAATGTCTGTTGTTGACACAGCAATCAACACAAACATTCCAGTGCAGTTTGCAGAAACCGACTCCTTTTTTTCCCTCCTGTCAAAACACCAGCTATCAACCAAGGTCTACTGACAAGTCACACAATCACTGTTTCTAAAATGTTCCTTTCAGTGTTTGCCAGAATGAGCAACGTTTTGATTCAGTGTTTTTCTTCAGCGTGATTACATTACCGGATCTCAGCTGTTTTCACATGCTGAAGTTAACAGCTTAAACTGAAATCTAACATTCAGAACGTATGAATGTTACAAGACTGCTGATGCAGAGACAATGCCTGATGAATTAAAGAGAAAATTGCAGGTTGGCGACCCCGGTGAATTAGTGTGTAGAAAAATAAAGCAGAAAGTGCATTTTTTTTTGTCTACATATGCACTATAAAATAACATTTAGTTTTTTCTAAATGAGTACATGTAAATTTATACCCCACAAAAGGGATGACAGCAGCAGAGCTAGTTCAAATTTAATTGTAAGAAATAGTAGTTTTGACACTGAAGACGTCAAAAATTTGTATTTGTATGCTAATGAAGTACCACAGCTTTGTAATTATGAGGTTGCTTGGTGTCACAGAGACCAGGAACAGACAAGGATGAGGAAAAATAACGGTCATCAGCAATGAATTTGTGGTGTGAGGATCTTCAGTGGAGAGCAGTTTGCTATCACATGTCAGGATGTTCCAAAACTAGTATTGGCAGTTTAATACTGGAGTATTGATACTTACTGTAACAGAAACTAATGCACAAGGATCAGCTGGTATCACCGCTATCTGGCTTGTCTGACATAAATCAACACTTTGTTTTATGGGGCCACATGAGAGAGAGAAAGAGCTGAATAATTTAGAAGTTTGCAAGTCTAAAAGAAAACATATTTCACAGTTTTTGTTGAGTTGAATCTCTTACAGATCTGTAACCATTGCTCTTGCCAGTGCCAGAACCAGAAGCTGCTGCTGATACAGAAACTGAAGTGACTGTGTGAAGGAGCTATCAGTCTCACAAGTCCAGGCTTATAGACACCCTATCATATCTCTGAGAATATAATGCTGCAGTCTAAAATGAGCACTTTTCCCTTACAGATGCAGTAAAGTCCTGCCTTTTTTACCTGCGCAAAACAGGCCCAAGCACGAAAGCTAGCTCCGTAGGTGGGACAAGTGTGGACTCGATGTCCTGACTGGCTAGAGTTTGTGCAACATGCCCAATTGTTCACTATGATGAAAGATTGTGAAATGCAAAATAATTAGCAAAGAAGACTAAATCACATCCGCTCTGATTCATTACTTCCTACTGCACAGATGCAGTGACGGCTCCCTATGTGATGTCACATGACCCATTGTTTAAAAAAAAAAAAGGCTTTAATAGCGCTGCTCAATTAGCCTAGTTTTTAATCTGAATTTCTGCCTTTATGTCTCATAAAACATGAAACCGCGCATTAACTTTTCAAACATAATATTAAGTATAAATTCAGTTTAAAAAAAAAAATCAACCTGCAAGTTGCTCTTTTAAAGAAATTAAGCAGCAAATGAGAGTTCTTAAAGCATGCGAGTCAAATAATATTGTATTAAAGAAATGGTCTAGTTGGGACAGGTTTAATTAGACATACGGTATGAAGGAGCTAATAGGTGTTTAATAATTCACAGTGTTTAAGAAAGAGTGCAGTTGATCAGCAGACCTTGAATTTCTGCTCGGTTTTCATCTGCGGCGGAAAATTTTAAGATGGATGTGTTTCCGATTATCACAGGTGTTTAAGCATTGTCTCAGATTTTACCTTTAGTTACAGCAGAGCCGTACAGTTTAAAAATAAGCTGAGAGTTCAGTTTACACAGGTACTGCTGGGTACAGATGTGTGTATATATGATGCTGAAGAGAGGAAAATGTGTGTGAGTAAATTGTGTGCCTGCTTGTAGGTGCATGTGTGTGTGTGTGTGTGTGTGTGTGTGTGTGTGTGTGTGTGTGTGTGTGTGTGTGTGTGTGTGTGTGTGTGTGTGTGTGTGTTCGAGGGAGAGAGGCCGAAGGGGGTGGGAGGTCCTAACCTGAAGTGCCGGATATTGTTCCGCTACTTCCTGCCCTCTAAGCCCTGACCCCGGGAACCGCAGCCAAAAGAGCCTTTTGTTTAGCTGACCCTCAACCTCTCCTCTGCCCCTCCCCGGCTCCCTTTTCCTCCTTTTTCTTTCTTCTTGTCCTTTTTCACCCTCTCTCCTTGAACCTCAAACATACACTAATGCCAAACTCTTGGAATTGATCATCAAAGAGACCACCAGAGCACACGCTCATACAAACACACACACATGCATTCCTGTCAGGTTGCCATAGTGCCAGAGATCCTCGATACCACGCTTTGAACCTGTGTTGCGAGCAGGTCATTCTCACCTTTAGGGGTCCACTCAGACGGATCGGATGTGACACTGAGACGGTTCCTTCTAAAGGTTAATCTATGGCTGGTAGACTGAAAAGTCTCAGGAGAAGATAACATGCATCATACGAAGTGATGATCGGCACTGAGACACAGCTGCATGGATGCGGTTTTAACAACACTAGCACCTTGGCCTCATGAATTGTAATTTCAGTCCATCACCAAGCTTTGGTCCAGATTGAAATACAGTATATTAACATTCAAGGTGGCAGGGGGGATGAATCTTCAGTGATCCAGTGAAATATCTCAGTGTCTACTATCTCAGGGACTGGTGGGAATTTTAATCCAAACATTTGCCTTCTTTCTTCATGTAACAACTTTTTGCAGTTTCTGGCCATTTATTTGCTCATGTCACATTCTGTAGGCTCATATCCACTGCATTATAAAATCTCATCTACATCTCTATGGAAGTAAGTAGAAAGAACTCTGAAATGTCTTCTGTGCAGTATAAAACTTAAGTAGAATGTCTTTAAATAAATATTGTAAACAAAACACCAACAACATGTACACGTTGTCCCAGGTCCCCAAAGATGCTACTAATACTGAAAAAATGATGACTCTACATATTATAGATATTTTACTACTTAGATTTTTAATTTGCATTTCAGCCGAATAGTTCGACTGTTGGTCACAGCTGCATAACTCATGGCTTCTTAGTTGTGGCAAGGAGTGCAGATTTTTTAATCTAGTTCCCACAAATGCTTTGTTTTATGCAGATTTTATTTTTTTAAAGATTTATTTTTTATTGGATAGGACATTGGATAGAGTCAGAAACGGGGGGAAGGATATGCAGTAAACGCCCGAGGTCGGAATCAAACCCAGGACAGCCGCTACGACTTAGCACTTGGGTCACGCAACATAACCATTAGGCTATCGGGGTGCCCATTTTATGCAGATAAGACATAAAGAATAAAGTGATTTTAATGCAGTATTACAATTATTTACATTTTTCCTGACTGAACCACACACCACGCATGATTGATCCTTTCTATTCTTTATTCTTCTATTCCATTATCATATATGCCAAGCAACAGGAAAGGAAAGCAAAATTAATACCTCTAGAAAAGATGAAAGTTTTGGTGATTTCACCCTCCACTGCACCACAACAATTAGGGCCACATCCACAAATCAGGCTCTAATACACGTCACCACATGTGACTGAGCTCTAAAAATGTGCCAGGGCTCGTAGCATAGCACACCATGTAAGAAAGTCCTCCGTCTGGCATGTGTGCAGACAACGCATTCAGGAATGTATGAGCTAAAACCCATTACACACACAAATACAAACATTATAGCTGGCATTCTAGGATTCCACTCGGTCCACTTAGACGAGGATGCTTGTCATAGCTCTGCTAGTTATTTCAGGTTACACTGTTGTCAGAGAGAGGGAGATGTATTTACAGGTAGCCTGACTGGTTAGATCACAACAAGAGTGATGTCTGTGGGATTTGTGTTTAAGAGTGAGAGGATAACGAGAGAATGTGTGACACAATTAGTGTGCGGAATGATCCTGACCTGTGTTGAAGGAACGTTGAGAGAAATTCCTGGTGCCTCTTTACTCCAGCAGGGAGGGAAACCTTGTAATGGGTCAAACCATCAGAGCTCCCCTGCAGTTCTCTGAGCCATTATCAGCTCATGTCACCATTTTAGTCACCTTGTTAGATTATCTCTCTGTTTTCTAGTTTGTTTTTCAAAAGTAGCTCCCAAAAAAAGCACATCTCTCTGCAAAAAACAATCTGTCACTTCCCTAGTGTTTTCTGTTTTGTTTGTATGAGTGCAGTTGCAGCATGATATGCAAAGAGAAAAACACAACTATTTTAGTCGCAGATTACCTCTGGGTGTGTTGAAGCCTGCGTGCAAAAGGTTTTTCCAGTGCTTTCTTTCATCACATGAGGAAAACTGTAAAGAAATATTTAAAAATAACTGGTAGAAGCAGAGGTAGAGATATTTTTTCAGTGTTCATCGGGTCTATGTGGGTGCATGCAGGCTGCAGGTAGCTCACCACTGATGTTACCCGTCTGTCTTGTGGGTTGCTTGCATTCAGAAGTCATTAATCGAGACTGTTTGACAGCTTGTTGACTGCGGAGATGCAGATATGGTTCACGGCGCATGCAATACAAAGCAGGTGTTAGGATTTCTCTGAACCAGTGACCTAAAATCGCATAGTTTAGACGGGTGTTATGTTAATGCCACTATGACTCCTACCAGACATGTCATAAGGCAGAAACTTGCCACGTAGAGAGCCCTGATTAGAAATCTATGGGAGAATTCCGTAATGCCATAGATGGCAGTTTAATGACACGTTACCTGCCCTTCCCCCAAAAGCCAATTGTCTGCTTTGTACTAGGTTAACTGGAAAACACCCAGCCAATCCCATTGTTGCACTGACTAATGCCAAATTGTGTGCATGCAAAGTAAGAGTATTACTTGCAAGGAAATCCCTTTTAAACCTTTGTTCGGGGCAAAGTCACTAAACTTTTTAAGCTGTTTTCATCAGATTTGACTGGTGATTTTATACATGCAGTTTGTACCTCTGGGTGACAAATCCCAGTTATTACCCTCTTCACATTCATTTAGATAGAGCTTGCTAGCCTGAAAAAACTAACCAAGAGTGTTACCAAGATGGTTCCTAAGTGGCGAGACTTTTCCAAACTTTTTTATATTCTTGTTGATGCAACACAATTTTCCATCTGATGTAGGTTTTTGTCTTTGGCTGGATTAAAAGAATGCGTATTATAACTAACTGTCATTTAGTGGCCAGGATTTTCCCAGTATTCATGTGGCTATTTCACACAGCCCACAAACTCCTTTATTTGTCTCGTTTCATCTGTCAAGAGAAATCAAATTAGTCATTAAAAAAGGCCTTGGCAGAGCTCAAAGGTGGTATAAGGTGCCACACACACAGAACCAGTTTCAAGCTGAAAGAATAGCACAAGCTGACTCACGAAATCAGGCACCTGTTATGGGCGTTGGAGGCTACACATATCTGGATCTTTAGTCATATAAAGCAAACAGTCTCAGGTCACTCACAGTGCTCTCTATCGTATCAGTGAAGCTTACCGCTGGTGGAAGGGATTATTCATATCTTTTACTTACTTCACACCTTTGTAAAAAATACCCTACTGCAAATCCTGCATTGATTTTGCTCTAGTAAAAGTAAGAATTAACAGAATTACTGACACAGAATCATATAAAGTATGACAAAATGTGTCTCGCACTCCACAAACTTGCATAAAAACCCAAAATTCACCCCATTATGAGTCACATGAAAGACTCAAAATTACCAGCAATAATGGCGATAATTAGACAGTGAGACTTTCATCATTGTTTACGGCGCTGCCAGTCCAATTACCGCAATAAAAAAGTATTTTTATGTTTCCATGCCGCGGAATTGTTTTGTGCGTAAAACAGGCGTGTCAAGGCTGAAGGCCCGTCACCAGTGTTAACTGATCTGCCTTCAGTAATTGTGTTGTGTGCAGGCATGTGAACAGATAAGATTCGGAGGGTGGAGGCTGAAACACTGCACCTTTACCCCGCCGGTTCGTAGAATCGGTTTACTGTCCGTTTTTATTTGGGGCTCACTTTCAAAACAGGCAGTTCCTGCTCCTGACAGCATCCTCCTTGCTGCTCTCACCTCCTTTTCAGGGAGGAAAATGTACAGAAATGTACTCTAAGTCTAAGAATATGTATGTATTTGTGTATCTGAGTTTTCACATGTTAATACTTTTATTCTACTCTATGCCACAATATGTTATTTTGATTCTCCAATGCTATAATATCCCTGCAGTGTGTCTTGAGGTTGTTACCTTTTACCTATTATCTCAAGAACACTCCTTCCTGGCTGTATTAAAGGATCATCACAGTACTTGTTGTTTCATGTGTTCAGATCGCTCACTGACTTATGGGAGACAACAAGCAAGTTGGAGTTGGCAGTCAGGTATCTCTTTTATAGGGCGTCCTCTGAGACAAGTCAAAACTTGAACAATAGGACGTCGTTATGCATGTCAGCCGAGGAGGAATGCTGGAGATCCGTCGGTATGCAACCAAGCAATTATTCTCATATACGTCAGCGCTGCAGTGTCTTCAGCAGCGAACCTGTAATTTCCCAATTACTAACCCTCATTGGAGCTGCTTTGACGACATCCGTGTTAGTCTGGAAGGTGGCTGTATACATTTCTGTTCAACCACAGGTAACTCGTGGAAAAATGAACAATTTAAACACTCTTCAAAGAGGTTTGCCCTTTTGACCTTTACCATTAAAGTTCAGGGGGTTAATGGTGGGAGCTGTTAAAAGACACAAACGCTTAAGCGGTGCTGAGACGGTTATTAATAAGTAATTAATCTCATGAATGACAAATTCAGTCAGTGTTTCCTCTGAAGTGACTCACACTGGGATCCTGAGGGGGAAATGAGGGTAACTTTAATTTCCTGTTATTTTACTTTCTAGAACAATAGGAAAAGTACTAGACTGAATGCTCCATCTCATATAGGACAAAAGCTTAATCATGTGGTTACCGTAGATGTGATATAAACAATACCTCTCCTCATACCGAGCTTGTTACATAAGGTACATGGATTCCTGACATCTGATGTGTACAGTGACGTAGCTGGTTTGAATTTTGTGCTTAGAGAACAGCCCTTTCGAGAAATCCACCCTATAGAAACTGGAAACTGTTTGGCCGAGCAGCACAGCACAGCAAGTTCCTAAAAAAAAAAGACTTCTGGTAAAACGGGCAGGCGAGAGGAGCTGACTCAACACACAGTCAGTAAACATTACACTCCCTTATGGAAATGTGACAGATCAGCTGCACAGGACGGGGTCAGGTTTCCTAAACATGTAAAGGAACTAATAAATGCTAGATAAGAAGAAAATGACTCATTCTCCACGTCTGACAGAACTCTAGTTCTGTCTCGACAGGTTTCATGTTTAGTGGCGTGTGAAATAACCCAGGGGGGTAGAATACGCCTCCACTTTAGTTCTGGTTTTATGCTGCTTTCTTCATCTTCATTACATTTCAGATGCAAATATTGTGCTTTTGGCTCCACTACATTTATCGCACTCATTTTACTATAAGCAAGTCCAGGCAGACATCCAGCAGCTGCTCTTTGACCCTTGACCTTCAGGGAATCATGAAGCCCAGGTTAAGAGTGTGTGCATTTGTTTTGGTAATCTGATGAATTTCAACATGTCACATCCTGCATTTTACCCTGTCACGTAGAGGGGTCATGTATATCTAGTTTTCTTCTTTTATGTTTATTTTGTGATCACATGATTGATATTCTTAAATAAAGTCACACTGTCACACTGTCACACTGTCACACACACACACACAGACACACACACACACACACACACACACACACACACACACACACACACACACACACACACACACACAAAACACGTGACCAGGTGGTATCAGGTAATGTTTGTTTCTAATGGAATCAGTCTGTACACTAGTTCATGGTAATTTGGTGCCAGGGTGGCATATACAGGATATCAACTTTAAATGCTTACTGACAATTACATAAACTCATACAGATTATTTAGAAGGATTCAAGGATTCAAGGTTCTTTATTGTCATACCAGCACACGTATTCACATGAGGTGGCATGAAATTGGCACTTGGGTCCCGGTTGTAAATGAAAATAAGAAAAATAAGTGAAATTACAAAGCAAAAAAACAATATATACAAGTGGTAAACAGATAATCATCATATATGTTGTTCTTATAAAACTGAACATATGTGTGGTGAAATCTCGGGCAGGTGGTCCTCAGCAGTCGTCAGCAGATTGTCTCATAACTTACTTTTCAACTTAAGGTCACACCACATTAATCAGGGCATCAGATTTAGGTTGTGAAAACACTGTCATCTCTGGCTGGTTTTTCCACCGATGTATTTTCCTCTGGTGCAGTTTCAATTTAAAATGTCATTGATGTTGCCACCTTAATGTCTCACATACAGGGCGTGAACAAAACACACACAGCAGTATGTGTGTTCTTATTTTTCGGGACAGTGATGCATTTTGAACGTTGCTTATTAAACTGTTAATATCTAATAGCTTCTCTAACTCTAAAGCCTTATTGTACCATATTGTCCCAACAGATCATTTTGGTCTCAGAGCTCAGGCTTATTCATGGTTCCAAGAGTTTGACACTATATGAATAAAACTAAATTAATACATTTTCTCCCAGTTTTAGAAAATCCAAGATTTTTTGTAGATTTTACAGATTTTTCCGTTGCGTGTTAAAGGTGGGCATCCAAAGTGGCTGACATGTACAGGGTACCACAAAGCTACATTTTGCACAGGGGCAACTAACAAAGTCAAATCGAGCCTTTATACCTATACTTTATACCTTTAACGATCTAAAATCTTGAAACCACTACTTGCAGTTAAGTGCGGTGTAGCCTAATTTACTTTATTTTACATTACAAAAAAAGGCTGAAGTCTTTTCATTCACAAGTTGTCGTGGTGGAAACATGCTTACCCTTTTACAAACCTTCCAAGACTTTTAAGTTTCTTATCGTAGCTATGCAGTTGACACCCAGTTCTATCTCTCACTGAATGACGATGGCCATATAGGTTTGCTTTGTCTTTGTCTTGAGGAAGTTAACAATGACATGCAATGAAACTTCCTTCAACTAAATTAAGACAAGATATAAATAATTATATTTGGCAGTAAATAATGAAAGCTGGTGCTCAGAGCTTACCCTGAGTCCAGGTGTAATCATTGATGAGGATCTACATTTCAGCAGATATATTAAAGTTGTAACCAAACCCTCATTGTGGCATCTTTAAAACCTGCTTTTATTACTTGTAGAGTGGACGACTGTCATGCGCTCCAGACTGGACCATTAGATATTTGCAGCTCATTCAAATGCTGCTACAACAACAGACACATACCAAAAAGAGAGAACACTTTACTCTGATTCTTGGATGCACTAGTTTCTAGTTAAATATAGAATTTAATTTAAGACCCTACTTATTGTTTGTGAGTCTCTGAATGATTTGGGCCAAAGATATGTCAGTGATGTGTTTGCTGAGGGGAAACCTGGTATCTCTTAGATCTGCAGGGACTGGTTGGTTAGTGGTGCCAAGAGTTCAGACCAGAAACGGTGAAGTAATAGATTTGTCCCAGATGTAGCCTTTTTTTTTTTTTTAAATAAATAAGCTAAATACAGTTATTTTTCGTACTGCTTTTAATTAATAGTTTTATTGATAGAGTATGGTCTAAATGTTTATTTATTTATTTATATATTTTATTGTGTACTTTATCTTTTACATGTTTTTAGTTTTCTTATCTTTAGTCTTTTTCTGCTGTTGTAGTCAGTTTTAATTATTCTATGAAAATGTGTGCACTTTATTCAACTTGTCTGTTTATATCTGTTTATATATATATATAATTTTAATCTGCTGTATTTTATTTATTTTTCTTTTAACATTGCCTACAAAGAACTTTTAATAACCTCTGTGTATGATAAGGTGCTATATAAATAAACCTGATGTCCAGTTTGCTCTGAAGGTCACCAATACTGTCCACTTTGCTTTTATTCGCAGACTTCTGGGCCCCGTATTCAAGCCCCAGAGGACCCCACTCACATCCCAATTGCAGCTTCCTTCTCTCACCACCAGACGACTCTCTCTCCCTCCGCCTCTCTCTGCGGCCAAGCCCCGCCTCTGACAGGTTACGGGGCGGAGCGTGGCCGTGCGGAGCCGGGAGGCAGCGTCCTTCTCCACAGCTGTGCTCCTCTCTTTGTCGGTCTGTGCGCTCCTGCGCTTTTCTATCCGGCCGGATACAAAGAAGAGGGACGGACGGAATGAAATAGAGACAGAGCATGAGAACGGCGGGGGCAGCAGAGGGACACGAGCAACCCGACCGGACTACAGTCTAGTCCAGACACGGATACTATTATCTTCAGACTGGATACGGAGCTTCGCCGATGTGCGCACTGGATTTTACCCACCAAAGAGTGTCGAGACCGGGGGGAGAGGGGCGGACTTTATCGCGCAGGTAGGCTTTTGGTCGCCTCGGTGTGAGAGAAATGTAGAGAAGCTTCTCCTAAATGTGCTGCGCTGTAACAAATCACCCTGCCTGCGTACTGCGGCGCTTCGCTGTTTGGGGGCTTTTAGACGCATTTTTACGCACGTAAAGCTGCTGAAGAAGTGCGTCTTAAGGAGAGGAGAGCTGTTGTGGCAACGTGGTGAAATAAAGCTCCGGGGTGCCCCGTTTGTCTTTTGTCGTTGCTCCGCTGCAGTGCTGCCCTGGATGTATGTGTGTGTCTCTGTCTCTGTGTGTGTGTGCGTCAACTGAAGCCTACGTGCAAACTTGCTCGGGCAGAGATGTGTAAGCGGCACGTAGACGGCAGGGGCCGCGTATCGGACTCCCGTGATCAAAATATATAGTCCCGGGAGAGAGGGGGGTTTTGTTACAGGGATGATTTTATCGCTCCTGTTCGGATGCGCAGCTGTAATTGCAGTCATGACGTTAGCGAGACATCAAGAAACACAAGAAAAAAAAACAAAAAGACACCGCGCAATTATGTGTTCTCGTTTTATATGATTAATCTGAGCCTGGTGCTCAAGTTCCCTGCAGCAGGATTAGGTAATATTTTTCCGCTTCAGTTCCTGACTGCACTAAGCTGCGTGAACCTCTCCAGCTTCCCCAAAGAGAATCAGCAAAAACCAGGCTGCAATGTGCCCCCAGTGTGTCTGCGTTATTCCTGCTCCGTGCAGGGTCATTCTGGGATCAGCCCGTCGGAGGGGTTGAACTGGTTTCGTTTCATTATACAGAAGGCGAGGGCTTTCCTTTCCAGGAAAGGAAAGACGAGTTTTGCAGTTATTTTTGTGGCGTAATAGCGCGTCCGTGCAGCCTGTTAATCATCGCTTTATGCGCCAGGATGACTTCACCTTTGGAAACTGAGATTAAAGGATTATAAGAGTTACCTTTGATGACTACCTCTTTCTCTGTCTTTCTCTTTCTCTCAGGACTGTCGGACTCTAGGAAGGGGATCATGGATAAAACTTTGCACATTCTCCAGAAATCCGCAGACGGTGTGCCGACTGGGATCTCCCTGGACATGAGTTTGAACATGGACGAGGGGGAAGATTTCGCCGAGCAGCAGATCGTGGGGCTCCCGGACAAAATACCTCTGGTGAAACCTTATTTCAAGAAGAAGCAGAGGAAATTGGATCCCAAATGCCTCCACCGCGCCCTGGAGGACCCCATACTGACCACTCTGCTGAGCACGGACACGCTGGTCTCTGGGGATGGAGTGTTTGTTCCCCGGAACCAGCCAGGACGGACTCCGGGCAATCTGTGCGCAGCGGCGGTGGTGAAACAGAACTGTATGGGCCAGGTGTGCCTCAAAGACTCGGGAGCTGCTGAAAATGCCACCTCTGGGGCCGGAGTACAGGGGTTGTTGCCCCGGGACGTTGATGTGGAAATAGCCGATACTACTGCGGAGCTGGAGGAGACAGAGCGGCGGGGGGAGCGACCCAAGATCCAAGATTCAACCCCCGACTGCTTTCAATTGAAACCCGGCCTCAGGGCAGCCGGGAGCACAGTGACAATAACGCCCCCTGACCGGGATATACCTCCCATAGCTGCACCCCAGGCTCCTCTCCAGGAGGAGGCCAACAAAAGCAACGACCTCTTAACCTCTGGAGCTAAAACCCTTCCAGTTAAAGACCGCACTGGTATCCAGGACCCCCATGCCCTCCTCCTGCAGCCTGACAAAGGGGTGCTATTTCAGGATAAAAGTGAAGAGGCCTCCCTGGACCTGGTTTTTGAGCTGCTCACCCAGCTCCAGTATCACACACACCAGTCGGACTCCGTGGACATTTGTGTGGATTTCCTCCAGGGACAGTGCGTTTATGGCAACGACTGTGCCCACCACCACACCGTGCTGCCCTACCACTGGCAGATCCGCAAGAGCAGCAGCCAGACGTGGCAGAGCATAGCGGACGACTCCCAGGAACAGCTGGAGAGACTGTACTGCAACCCTGACAATGAGCAAGTCAGGCTCAAGTTCCAGTAAGTATCACCACTGTAGTGTTTACTGCTTTCAACTTGTACACTGTATTATTCTATACTGTGTTTACTGCGTGTCCTCGGGTTCATCCAGGGTCCTACTGTGGAGTGAAGGCGTAAAAGTATTTCTGATTTGGATCTTTGTCAGTGGGTAGGGGTGCAATTCACTTTCAATTCAATCAATTCAGAGCAGGAAGTGAAACCCCAATTCATGCACTTCCAGAAAAACTTAAATCTAACACATTTCAGTTCACTCCGGACATTTATTTTGAAATAATTTCTCAATATAAATGAATAATGTAGCATTACAGCAGAAACAAAACTCAAATTCTGATAGAAAATTCTCATCCTGGATCAATAGAGTTGGAAAGTGCAGCCACATCGGTATATTGACGTGTTGTAAGCGCGGCTGAAAAGACTGCTGTGCGGTAAATTGATAGGTATTTGTGACATGGCAACAATGGTGCAGAAAGCTGATAGGCCGCTTGTGAATGATAAGCCACTTCTGGTTCAGCGTGTTGGAAACAGTAGACCTCGGCCTGAGTTTCCTCTTTGGTTTCAGCACCGGTGACAAACTGAAAGCTTTGCCTCTACAGCTGTTCGGTGCATGTGTGGCTGCTGGACTGTGGCCAAGTGAATGTGCCTGTGAGAGTGTTACTTTCCCATCTCCGAATGCAGTAAATGTGATTTATTTATGCATGTGTGAAAGTGTGTATTAGTCCGTGTGGCCTTCGTGTGTGTTCTAGTTAATGTGTGTCTTTGTATTTGAACAGCTAACCTTGTGTAGGCACCCATCTAACAGACCCTGGTATCGGTTATCTATTTCCTGTATTTCCCTGCTCTCAAACGCAGCCCTGTGATTGGCTGGAGCATCATCCAAAACAGACTTTACAGCACTCATGACAGAAAGCTGTGAACTTCCATGACCCTCGGCTGCCTTGTGCGGTCAGTGACACAGACGCACTTGGCAGCTTCTCTCCTTCCCTCGGTCATAGACATGCACATTGCTGTGTACAATCACACACACACTCGCACACACACACACACACGCTGCTTGGCACGCAGACGCTCGCACGAATAGGCTGCACAGGGAAGCTAAGTGGCTTGCAGTGCTCACACGCACGCCTTTTAGCAGACAGAGATAAACCTCTCTTTCACTCTCACACACCCAGTAGATACACACACACTCTCTCTCACACACACATGCAAAGACTTGGCAAGCCCCAGTGGGGTGACATAAAGGAGCAGGCACTGTTTCCTGTGAAACCGTGCTGAATGCAGGAACATTTCTACATCAAACACAATGTAAATGTCTACACTGACTTCTATGACCTTATTCTGAGCACAGCTTGCTTATTCTCTCCATTGTTCCACACATGTGAAGATGTCCCTTGAACAACTTTTTAGCACCTTTTACATCACATTGTTGCCTGAATCAGATTAAAAGTTATGTTAACATAGGCAGTCTTTGCTTGTATGGACATTCACACGCTGGTTTGCTCTTGTGTGCAATGATTTGTATGTGTCTGTGTGTGTGTGACTTGTTGACTCATGTTTTCAGCTGAAACTCTATGCAGGGTGCATATTGCTCCACAAACAGGATATGCACCTGGTGGTGTCAACCCAGATTCTTCAGAGGCCTCGTGAGTGTGTTACACTCTCATTTGTCAGACAAGCCCATCTGGCTCACTTGACTGAAACTCCAGTAGAAACTAGAAATGCAAGACTGATTTTACTGGTAAAGTTTATGTATGATTGAGGCAATTATAATAATAATTACCTTAGGAGCTTCAGTAAGAAGCAGCTGGACTTTTCTTTTAGGATCTTAATGGAAAATCACCTCTTATCCAAGTGGCTTCTCCAGTTCTGATAATTATGATTATTTTCCTTTATATCAAGAAAAAAAAAACTGTCATCTAGTTTGCACTGAACATTTTGCTTAGCACTGGTACTTGTATTGTTCATGGTTTGATTAGCACACAACATTTCTTTACATTTTCTTTGATATCTTTCAGACCCAGACATGATAATTACTTTTTGACACACTTTTGAGTTTTGTTAAAAGCTCATTAACAACTGAATTCACACCTTATTTCACCTAATTATTCCATTCCAGCACTGTCACTCAATTTTCTTTATCACAACCCCCACTTCACCCAACGTCCAATATTACATTTTTGAAGCTACCAAGGCATAAAACTCCCAGTAAAGTGGCTAAAATGTATTTTATAACCCTGATCCTAACCCTAGGTTTCACTGTGTGTGAAAATATGACATTAAACATGACGTAAAACATTTTTATCCGTGAAACGAACGACCTCTCTGACAAATAACCCCGGATTTGTTTGGCTTTTCATTTACAGTAAGTAAACACTGGCCAGTTCCCGGTTTCAACATGATGATTTAGGACTGTAAATAAGTGGCTGGCCTATTATTATTAAATCGCGTGTTAAATTGATATGCTGATGATGGGTAGACTCAGTTTTGGTTTCAGACTGTGGGAGCGGAACACCTTGTCGAGTGATGAGACCCACACTGAGGGAAAGTCAGTAAACTGTGTGGTGTTCACTCTGTTCTGGTTATTCAGTTTAGCCATTTACTCAAAGCTTTGTTCTGTGCTGTGTGTGTGTGTGTGTGTGTGTGAGAGAGAGTCTGTAGAGAGAGCAGCTTGTCTTTTGAGACACACACACACACACACACATACACACACACACACACACACACACACACACACACAAGGCATCACCCTGGTTACTACAGTCAAATGATAACATCGTTAGTGATATAAAGAGCAGCAGATGACTTAACAAGCTCTACTGTCGGTATGGCAACGCAGGCCTGTTTTGCCTTTCGCTGTGTGTGTGCAGCAGGAAGAGGAGTGGACAGAAAAGCAAATGTACGAGTAGTTTAAAAAAAAATTATTGTGTGTGTGTGCTTATCTGCATCTGATTATGCGCTGTGCGGCGTGCACATGTGAGTGTGTGTTCTGCGCTGAGCTGTTCCCATGTGTGTATGATCCATAGCGCAGGTTAATCCCATCCATATGATAAGCAGGAATGGAAGTCTGGCTAATCCGCCTTAGACATGAACTCAGCAGTAAGGAGGAATGTCACAGTCATCGCTTCTAAAAGTTATACTGTAATAATCCTCGGCTGTACAGTTTCTTGTTAACAGATTTATGCTGTGCTGTAGTGTGTGTGCGTGTGTGTGTGTGTCTGTGTGTGTGTGTGTAAGAGGGAGGAAAAAATCTTCACTTTTATATCCTCTTGGCTGATTCGAGTGTTTCTTGACATCTATTACTCGCAGGAAAACATGAATTCTCAATCAGATCTCCTATAATTAGGCCAATTTCCTGCGATATCTGCGCTGGGAGCGACTTTAGGACTTGAAAAGCATTTCGCCCCATTTTTTTTACATAACCGTGATGAAGCACACATTTTCGCGTGTGTGAGCGATGGAGGCAGGCTCTTTTGTCAGGCAGGTGATAAAAGCCTTGCTTGTCATTAACTGACATAAAGAGTCACTGAGCACCAAGGGCAGAGCGACCTGACACCAAGGTGTGTGTGTGTGTGTGAGTTTGTGTGAGTGTGTCATTGTGTTTATATCGCAGGGGATTCCATGTTACCCTGGTGTGTCATGAACCAAAGAAAATCAAGGATCGGTTGTGTCTAAGCGAGCTTGTTTGTGTGTGTGAAAAGAAGCAGAGCCGAGATCATCAGACCGAATGTGTCTTCTCTTTGTGTGTGTGTGTGCGTGGCTATAACGTGTCAGACAGATCATGCCATGAATCAGAGGGGCGAGGTCTGGGTCGCTCTGCCTCTTATTACTCAGAGTCTGCCTTCATTCATCTGCCTTTTTTCCCCTCCTTCTTCCTCTTCCTGCTTTTCCCTCTGCAATCGTTCCTCAATGGCTATTTTTCGTCCTCTACGTTTCCTCGTCGCACCTGCCTTTGCTCCCTTTCTCTCCGTCTTCATATCATTATTTCATTCCTCAGTTATCCCTCGAGGGCCTAAAAGAGGTGGAAGAGATGTGGAAATGTGTGTGTGAGAGATTCGCCAGCGCTCTCAAGCAGAATCCCCTTTTTTCGCTGCGCTCTTATCCATTTTTCTCTCTCAGCTCCTCTCCTCTGAAGTGTCACTAAGCGTTAATTTTAATGCCAAACTCACTTGCTTATCTTCTCCCCCCCTCCTCCTCCTCCTTCTTTTTTTTATCTCGTGTTTTATATTCTCACATGGTTTACACCCTGGGCAGCTTTACAAGTTTCAAAAGAGAGAGTTAAAGGACTAAGAGAGGACACCCTGAACCGTGAGCTTAATGATGTGGACAGAGACGGAGAGATACACCCTTACGGGAACAATCTAGGACACGCAGGAGACGGCACATTTTTTTCCTGTCCTGTGTGTGTGTGTGTGTTTACGGCCTTTAAAGCTGAAAAAACAGAATCAAATGACGCCCATTTGAATAGAACACTTGAAAGTGAACAGGTCGAACACGAGGAAGCAACACTGACCCATGACATCCAGGCTGTGTGTGTGTGTGTGAAAGAAGCCTTCGTCAGCAGATTGAGTTGACTGACTGACTTATCTAGGCGTGACTGGATGAAGTTTGCGTGTGTGTACATGAATATGTCGAAAGAATGTCTGTGTGTGTGTGTGTGTGTGTGTGTGTGTGTGTGTGTGTGTGTGTGTGTGTGTGTGTGTGTGTGTGTGTGTGTG
>OMNN01000547.1:7418-18342 GCA_900302755.1 Chromis chromis | reverse complement strand
GGACAGACAAGATAAGAGAGGGAGAGGGAGGAAAGAGATGAGAAAAACTGTCGCACTAACTCAGAGTCAAGCTGATCACAGTCTCTTGACAACACACACACACACACACACACATGCACCCTTCTTTCTTATGGCTGATCGAGCTAACAGCATTTACACTTAGAGAGTGATAACTTGACAGCCAAACTACCGTTATTGACTCAAATGCCAGATATAATAGTTTTTTTGTCACTTCCATGACAGCTCCACAATTGGCATTTTATTTTCCCCCCTTCTGTCTTGTTCTCGCTCCTGTCTCTCCCTCGCCTCGCCTCCCCCGTTGTCTTGTTTGGTGTCTGGGTTTCATTTTCGCGCAGTCCTGCTGTTTTGTTTGGTCGGTGACGGCTGACGGCTGCTGTGGAGCCGCTCGGCTCCGCGCTGCAGTGATGTCATTGTTGACAGTCGGCGGAGTACGGTTTTGACGTGTCTGTTCATTGCGGCAGACAGCGTTTTTTGTTTTACGTGGGGATGCAGCTTTTGATTGGAAACACATGAGGATGGAGCTGTAGGAAGGTGGAGAGATGTGAGATGTGCGGCCTGCAGTCGATGCTTTAGCTGCTATAAATGATCGGGCCTGTGATGCTGCTTTAAGTGACCCCCAGCAGGGATGGGCGATGGAAAACTGGAAAGCACTATCTGTGCAGAGGAGATCTGGATCACACAGCTGCAGTGGGAGATTTTTAATAAGGTGCAGCAACTAATGTGTCAACATAAAGCACGTCTTGATCGGAGTAGAGGCTCAGTGGCTCTGTCTGTTAAGGCTCAGAGTTGGCTGAGGTTCATGTGTGCTGTACAGGAAGGTCTAGAGGAAAGAACAGGCCATAAATTATAAAATTATGTTTGTTTTTAATTGGGCTAAATGTAATTTACACTGTCTTCCTTTTTCCATAAATAGCAATAAATTACATAATGCTTTCCAGGAACCTGCCTGTCCAGTAATTTCCAGTTACAAACAGTAGTAGGCCCTTCATAGGAAATTATGGCACCAATAAAATAAAATGCCACGTTTGAATGACAGAATCACACAAATACAGGAACTAATAATAATTTTTTTTTATTCAATCTGTCAATGCAAAGTCCACTTCAACTTCCCAGAGACAAAACTGATGTCTATAAATGTTTTGTTTTGTCTGACCATTCAGTTTTAGAAAGATGTAAAACAGAAAAGTACTAAATCCACACATTTTAGAAGATGGAACTTGCAAATATTTATATTTTTTCCTTTAATGAAATACTTGACTAATTCATTAATCAGTTTGTTATTTTATAGTGAATACATATATTAAATACATTTGCTTTTACGGGGCGCCCCGATAGCCTAATGGTTATGTCGCGTGACCCAAGTGCTAAGGCATAGCGGCTGTCCCGGGTTCGATTCCGACCTCGGCCATTTACCGCATGTCCTTCCCCACTCTCTCCCATTTCCAACTCTATCCACCGTCCTATCTAATAAAGGCATAAAAAGGCCAAAAGTAAATCTTTAAAAAAAACAACAACAAAAAAATTAGGTAAACAGAAGTGACACCATGAAAAATATTTGTAAATAGTACTTGACTAAAATTAACTTCAAATTTAGTAAAGAAAAAGAAAACTGGCTCACAGGGAATCCAGGGAATGCTTGGATTTTTAAGTTTCATGTTTTTGTTAAGTTGAATTAAGTTATGTTAATCTGCATAATTAATAACACTGTTATTACTGTTGTTACCAGGCTGATTCATAACATTTCTACAGGAAAGCACTTTGGCTCAACAGTTGATGCTTTAAATGTGCTCTATAAATAACTACTCTACCTCCATATTTTAATGCAATCAAACATCTAATGCCTTCTTTCGTTTATTTTTCCTAGGACTTTGAACGGCCTCTCTTTATCCCCTCTCCCCTGCTCGTCGTCATCCTCCTCCTCTCCCTCCTCATCCTCATCATCGATGGATCCCTCTGCGTCGCATCCTCTCTCGCCAACAACCACCAACCCGCCCAGCCTTTTTCCAGAAACATGGTTGCCAATGACGATGAGCCAGGACTTCCTGCGGGTGCCTGTGTCCCGTGAAGACCGCAGCTACAGGACGGTGTACAGCCTGTTCCACAAGACGGTGTCGGAGACCAAGTTCAGGATTATCAAGATCTTGCGTGTGCAGAACCCCTTCCTCTGGGAGAAGTATAAGAGGTGAGTGCAAAAGCATTTGACTCTTCTAAGCAATGCTGGAGATATCACCTGTTCATCAAGTCAGAAATAATTTCCATACATCTGAACCATCATGTTTAACCCTCTGAACTCCAACTAGTTGCTGGATGTTTTTTGCTCACGATGGGCTCATTTTTTACTGTAGTATAAAGTCCTGACTAGAAGCACAGAGAACTAAATATGTCTCTTGTGCAGTATAACCAAGGTATAATGACAATTCTAATTGATTATTCATATTACAAAAAAATTAAAACACCTGAAAATAATATGTGAAGTGCCCATATGTGTTACAAACACTAGCAAATATGGTGGCTGTACATGCTGCACATCGTGCTGTTCAGCCCAGTTCAGCTAAAGTGTTCATGGCTGTAGGTTGTAACTGAGTCAGTAATGGCTAATTTGGTTGTTTCGAGAAGCCCAGAATTATTTGTTTTCCACAGAATCTGGTTTAATTTAAAATTTTAAAGTGAGACATGCAAAATAAAGCAATTTTTGATCAAATATCCTGATTTTTAGTTTAGATTTGTCTCTTTTTCTTGACGAAACCAGCAGTCAGACATGATTAGTTCAAGGATCATTTTAAAGTTATGCCTCTATTTTTTTTTTTACAGTTTCTTGCAGTTAAAAAAAAAAAAAAACCTTTCAAACCTGCACATGTTTTGGAGGTTCAGAGGGTTAATGGCAACACAGGAAACATTTCTGTCAGCGTCAGTAAATCGGCTGCTTGCAGGTTTGCGTGTGTTCCTTTCCTTTGCATGCAGTCTTTCATTTGCTTAATGGTGAAGCTGTGACATCTGACTTTGATGCAATTGTGGTTGTGTTACCGAGCTAGATCTATTGATTACCCAGCTACTGAAGACAGTATTCAGGTTATAAGCACGGATCTGCATTCATACGATATTATGATCCACAGTGGTGCTGCAGTGGAATAGTGTGTGAGCTGTGCTAGTCTCACGTATTCTGTTGCTGTGGCTCAAAACAAATTGTTAAAACTTTTCATCCAGAATATCGCTTGCTGTTGCAAGAATATCTCAGACCCGGCTGTGTATGTTCTTGCAGACAGAAACAGGGATGAAAAATCCTTAACAGCAAGCACAGGCTGAATGATAAACTATGTAAGAGGAGGGAAATTTAAAAAAAAAAAGAAAATAGGGCAAATGGGACCAGCTGTGCGGGACTTCGTGAGAAAGAGTCGAGCGTGGTGTGTGAACGCAGCAGATGGAGAGATGTTTGGTGATGATGATGTTCCTGTTGTGAACACAGTGGGCTAACCGCTGTGGTTAACGTAGGGCAGGTCGCATCAGCTGTGACAGTTAAACTCTCCCACACCGACTGGTACCACACGGTTTCGTAATGACTGACGGTGTGTGCTCGTGTGTCGCTGCCTCTGAAAGCGATGCACCCACTGAATGTCAGTTGATTTCCTTCTTCCCACACTCGGGTTATGACAGAGAAACCATAACTGCTTGTTTGCGTGTCTGTGTGTGTTGGCATGCAAGTGGTTTGTTGTTTACGTGAAAGGAAGTTGAGCAGCTTCATCCTAAATTGGATAGTAGGAAGTGAAGTGTGTGTATGCATGTGTGTGTGTGCATGTGTGTGTGCATGTGTGTGTGCGAATTGGATGCGTGCAGTGGCAGTTTGTGTCAGGTCACAAGCTGCAGGATCACGAGAGGTCACGGCCGGGTCACAGCCTCTCCGGCTCGAAACGCTTTCTCCTCTGCATGCCTGATTGATCGGCGCACATCAAACGAGCTGCATGTATGTGCGTGCATACGTGTTGCTAAAGAAACAGATTAGGCCCGATGTTTTTACACAGTTTGCGAGCATACTAGGGTTGTGATAACAACTTTTGAATAGCAATAGCAAGGCTGCTCCGAGCTGTTTACTAATTCATCGCCTGAAAGATGATCTGTCTTTGTGCATCAGCCTGTTCCCATGTAGGAAAAAAAAAGTTTTTTGATCGATATGTTTTGCTTTTTTCAATTTAAAATCAATAAATAATCAACTCTGAAGGCTAAAAATGTGTAGTTTCACTGACAACTCACATCTTCTGTCTCTGTCTGCTCCAACAGGAAGAAGGAGTACATGTCGCGGCGTATGTCGGACATGGACCGGCTCCTGAGCGAGCGCCACCTCTTCCACGGCACCTCGGCGGACGTGGTGGAGGGCATCTGCAAGCACAACTTCGACCCACGAGTCTGCGGCAAACACGCCACCATGTTCGGCCAGGGCTCCTACTTTGCCCGCAAGGCTGTCTACTCCCACAACTTCTCCAAGCGCTCGCCCAAAGGAGTTCATTGCATGTTCCTGGCCAAAGTCCTCACTGGCAGGTGTGTGGGAACTGAACTTGATAATGGCATCTCTGAATATAAATCTTTATTCTATATGACAATAATAATAATATATTGATGTGTTATTTGTAACCCGCTGATCTAATCCAGTGAATTAAGGGTGTAGAAAAACAAAATACATCCACAATCCTTTCCAGAAGCATCACTTTCTGATTACTGGTGGTATAAATTCTTCCTCGTTTGAGTGATATATCTCAGCTCTGGTCTGAAGGAAGCTGGAAGGAACATAGTTTGGTAAATGCTAAATCAAGGCCTTATGTATCTTGGTTTTCTTGGGGGTTTCATGGTTTAGAGTCCCTTCTGAACAGCTCGGTGTGTTTGACAAGCGCGTTCCCTCCAGCGCATACCTCCTCGCAAACAACTTTACTTTTTGACCTTATCTCCGCCTCACATTTAGTGCTTTCAGATTAAATTTTGCAGAGCACATCAGCATTAATTTGGATCATGAAAATCCTGAGGTTTTTTCTTTCCATAAACCATCGTTCAGTCATGCTATGCATCAAGCTACTCCCATTCCTTAAAATGCAAGTCAAATCCAGAGCCACGCATGTAAAACAGCTGATTTGGCTTTTACCCATCGTACATCACCAGCTTCGTTACGCTGTAGCAGACAGTCTGTGGTGCGCCCAGAGGCTTGTGCAGTGGTTCGGAAACACACATAACCCGCCCGCCCCCCTACTCTTAACCTGGGTTCAATCTGTTCCACGTCACAGGCGGAGACAAGCTCCCAGACCTGAGCAGGGATATGCTGTGTGTCTACCCGCTGCCTTTGTCTGTAGCTGAAAGTGTTCATATGCTTTATTTATGTTCCCTAAGAAAGTAGCACAAAGATTGATGGATGGCGGGTCTTTAAGGCTGGACATGAATATTTAAAAGAGGAAAAACAGACTGGTGTATTTGTACAGTACATTAATTTCATGCACTCGCAGCATATGCTTATATTATTTAAGGTGCCCTTAAATACACAGTGGAACAGTAGTTTTGTAATCATTACATTTAGACTAATCCTCCTTTAGGTGGTAAATTATTCTTCTCGAAGCATTTTTCCTACAACAGGCATCACTTTCAGGTTGAGATGTGGTTCCAACCATGTAACTAAAGTTTTCTCTCTTTTGTGTTTCTACAGGTTTACTGTAGGAAATCCCTCCATGCGGCGACCTCCACCCATCAACCCCCGCGACCCCTCTAGTGACCTTTATGACTCCTGTGTGGACAACTGGGTGGACCCCCAGATCTATGTCATCTTCAATGATGACCAGAGCTACCCTTACTTTATTATTCACTACGAGGAGGTACCCAGCACAGTCACCATCTAAGCCCTTCATCAGAACTCGGTGTCTTTGTTTGCAAATCTTTAGTCATAGTCTGCTATGGTGGTAGATGGATGGAGTTTGATGCAAAGGAACAGTTAAGACCAATGTGTTGGTGTAACCAACTCTATTGGAGTCGCTCTGTTAGACCAAACTTCACCCATCTGGTGCCTGAAACACATTAAAGCAGGCTAAGAGATGTTTGCAAATACACAATGATTCAGGTCTGTAGTCAACTGGATCCAACCAGACTGGACTGCATTAAGGAACAACAGACCGGATTCAACTGGACAAAACTGGATTAGCAAAGGACAACACCTGTTTCATCCAGTGTTCAGAGGTGGATGACAACTGAAAACAGCTGCAACAGACTTGAGTGGACTCATATACCACGTTTTACTATCTAGTATGAACAGAACCCCAGTGATGACGACCGCTGGGCAAAAGAGGATTTTATCTACTTTATTGATTTGGAGCAGATGCAGGAAAAACCAAACCTCGGCCCCTTATCATTTTGACTTAGTCGTACGGCTGTATGTGAACTCGTTTCCACATCAGGACAAATGCTGTTGTAGACAGTTAGCGTCCTGCCAGTACTGTGAATGACCAACTGGCCATATTGTTATTATTATTATTGTGAGGAAGCAGCAACCAACCAATCAGAGGCTTCCACAGAGAAACCACGGCAACTCTGACCCTCCCATCATTCTCTTATACAAATCATAGTGAGTGTTTACCCAGCCTCCAGCCCATACGTTTTTTGTTTTTTTTTTTCAAATCTATGTGCTGAGTGTTTGAATCTTTTAATTTAGTGAACATTAATCTTGTGGCCTCTTCAACCAGACAGTGGACATGAGTTTCAGAGGGACTTTAAGAAATGGACATCCACATACTGTAAACCTCCAGGCAGAGGATTCACACGACGCCAGTGCTGCTCCTGGTTGCCATTTTTGCTTTTGCGGCCTCCACTTTGGTTCCTCTTGGAAGGGATCTGATTCTTGCAAAGACTCGACGCTGTAGCGTTTCGTCAGCAAACCCCCTGAAACTCATCTCTCTTGGACCGCTCTCTCGCTCAGAGACAGTAGACTGTTTTGTTTTTTTTGTTGTTTTTCTGAGACAAACTGTACAGGCGTTCTCTTTGTTTATATTTGAACTGTGTGCCTTTTGTTCATAAAAATGTTTATTTATGTTAGTTTAATGTAACATTGATTAAATAAAGAATCTAAAAGAGGAAATGACAGAATGGCCAACTTGTGCTTTATTCGAAACATGTTGATTCTGATTTATTATTGATGTTCTGCTGAACTAGTTATTCCCATTAACATCAGTTCAAACAATTCTCACTAAAGGCCTTTCAAAGTGAAATCTGTGAGGAGGTTGAATTATGCCACAGCAATGTGAGCATAATATAGTTTTTTTCCATTCTATAAATATACCTCAGTACCGTTGGAGGAGGAGGATTCTGCAGTATTTTTCTGTTATTTCCTGTCAATAAAGATCTCTTTTGGGACGTCATCCCCTCAGTGCAGCAGTGTAGCCACATTCTGACTGTATATATGCACATAGATACATAAATTTAGCCAATTGGTGCCCTTCAATCAGATGCAAAAAGGGCAATTATTTTATTCCCCCAAGCAGAATCAATCAGCAGTAGTGTGGAGATTCTTGTCAAAGACTTAGGACATCACTCTCCTCCTACGTTAATAAAATCTAAAACAATTCCAGAGGAGAACTTTGCTGGAGAAAGTACAAGAAAAAGAGCTTTACACATCAACCAGACATCATAATCAAACTGAAGGCTGATGGAAAAGGTAGAATCTACGTACTACTGGTACAGCAGAAAGGCAAACTGGGCGCAGTCATGCAAGTGCCTTAATTTGATTTCTTTTCTAAAACAGCAGGGACAGATATAAGCGAGGACAAAGGACATGAAACATTTATCTGAGAACATTAAGAGCACCTATCAGAGGACATTCTAGCAAGTACTGTGCATTATTCAACCAGTCACAAGTCTGGGTTGAAGTTTTTTCCTGCTTTACACAACATATGAACCTAGAAACATTTAATTAACCTTCATCAGTTATTTATACATGTACAGATGATTCTATAATTTTAAAGAATTAATTTCAATAAGCTCATATTTAATGCAAATTGTAATCTTGGTTAGTAAGTATAAAACAATTATTACCAAAATTATGGCAGGTAGTAATGTACACATACACCGATCAGCCACAACATTATGACCACTGACTGTGGTGTTCTGCTGGAAAACCATTTTAACATCCGTGTTGATGAGACTTAGACACCCAAATAAACATTTGTTCAACCAGAACAAGCACACTCCCTCATGCAAATGGCAATCCTAAATGTCACTGGCCTACCACCCCACCACATGGCAAAAACATAAAAACATCATGAGGAACATGACAATGGCCCAAGATGTTGATTTGACCTCCAAACTTCCTAGACCCCATTCTCATCAAGCATCAACAGGATGCAGTGGAACAAGTTGGATTGACAGAGGCCCCACTGCACAAGCCAGAGTACCCAAAGGATCCACTGCCAACGTCCTGGAGCCAGACCCCATAGGACACCCTGAGAGGTCCTCTTGTCCATGCCCAATGGTTCAGAGCATTTTTGAGCACATAAGGGGGACCAACACAATATTAGGCAGGTGGTCATAATGTTATGCCTGATTGGTGTATATTCTATACATGTCATAAAGCACAGAGGGTTTGTGGCTTAGTATGAGTGGTTTATGTATGGTCTAATTAGTCATGTGCTTTTGATAATTTTATATTCTTTAGTACCTCGAGTCATATTAAGGTAGTTAAAAGTGGTTGAATGTTGCACAGGCTGACGTAAAACCATTTTCACCCGCTGCCAGTAGAGAACAGCAAGCTTGTCCATAGGTATCACAATCCAAAAGCACCTCCTAAGCCCACAGATTAGCATGTTTTATCTTGACAAAAAGTTCAGTGTTAAAAAGACACATTGTGGTTTTAAGTGGGGAGTTTATGTGCAGAGGTACTTTCAGCTGGCAGACAACCAGACCAGTAACTAGACCTGCCCAAGAAACAATATAACTCTCCTTTTAGCCTTTGATTTTTCTGCTTTTAATCAAATGATATCTAACATGTTAATTACCGATCTGTAGAAGTGCTCGCAGGCAGAGCCAGACTGTCTGTTTCCTTCTGTTTACAGTCTTGTTCTGCTCAACTCTCTGCCTCCTGGCTCCAGCTGCATATTTACTCTACAAATGTGAGAGTGGTATCAATCTTCTCATCAGACTCTTGACTAGAAGGCAAATAAGCATATTTAAAGAAATGTCAAACAAGAACTCCTAGCCAACCCGGTGTGCAGCGAGAGAGATAGGTCTACTTATAGCTGTATGATATTTCACAGGAGAGTTTGGTTAATCTGATTATTTGTTCCTGGCTTGGTTCAGTGGTGTCAGAATCAGAAAAAAGAATTCTCCCATGCTCAGCCCTCTTTGTTCGCCACCTCCCTCCTCTCCCCTTCATCCCCAGCAGTGTATTATCTAAGCGCCATGTCTAATGTGGTTCAGAGGGAGGACGGTGGAAGCAGCGATTTATCCCAAACCTGGAGACAGCTCAAAGGGGGCAAAAAGTTTTTGAAAAAGTCAGCTCCCCACCCCGACTTTGGCTCCTTCACTTCTCATTTCTCTGACAAACTTCTCCCCTCCTGTCATATCTTCCACCTCATCTGTTGTCTTTCCGAGACTAATCCTTTTATCTAACCTTCCTTTCTCTCAATCTGGCTCGATCCCGTTTTTATTTGTTTCCACAGCCATAGCTGCCATTTGGAGCGATGAGGTCATATCCTCACTATTTGTTTATTTTACTCCTTTTTTCTGCAGAATTTGGGAGTTAATGGAAAAGTTTGACACTTTGGGAAATACACCCATTCCCCTTTACCGTCTTATATCTGTATGTTGTAGCCAACAGGCAGTCGGCTTACCACAAACACACTTATTGAGTTTAATTGTAATCATGCAAGTAATTAAAGTTATAAATAACTGGAAGTCAGTGATTTAGTTTAGATCCGCGATCACCTGTTGCAGGGTTTTTAGCGGTGGCTGCTGAATAAATCAACATTAGGACTGATTAATTTTCACAACCCGGAGCAACAACCTGAAAATGAGATTAGCAGCAGAATATATGAAACGTTGATCACTGGTGGCTATGAACTAATCTGTAATATACTGACTTTTACAGCAGATTACTTGAGCTTAAAGTATGGATTAAAATGCATAGAAAAAATTAACTCTGAACACAGACAAGAGTCTCCACCCTGGCATGAGCACGTTAACCAACAGTAAAGAGTAAAGTTTCAGTGTAGCTGCTACAGAATTAACAGTAAAACTAGCACAGTGTGATTTGGCCCATTTTAACCCGAGCAAAAGGCAGCAGCATCCATATTAAAGAAGCCAGCTAGTGTTCCCTGCAGGTTTTTTAACATTGGACTGCCCTAATAAAAAATAACAAGGAGAGATAAAAGGTTTATTAGCATCGGAGCTTAATAAATCCAGGTATTTTTGCCAATCTGGAACTGGATTTCAGAACCCAGCCCTGTCCAAAGCACCCCTAAACCTCATTAATAAACCTTACTTAGAAAATAACAAGTAAAAGCAGCAAATTGTGTATTTTTTAGGGAGTTATGTGTCAAGCTGTTTCTTTTATTGCACATATACACCGGTCAGGCATAACATTATGACCACCTGCCTAATATTGTGTTGGTCCCCCTTATGTGGTCAAAGATGCTCTGAACCAATGGGCATGGACAAGAGGACCTCTCAGGGTGTCCTATGGGGTCTGGAACCAGGACGTTGGCAGTGGATCCTTTGGGTACTCTGGCTTGTGCAGTGGGGCCTCTGTCAATCCAACTTGTTCCATTGCATCCTGTTGATGCTTGATCAGAATGGGGTCTAGGAAGTTTGGAGGTCAAATCAACATCTTGGGTGATTGTTCCTCATGATGTTTTGGGATTTCCATTTGCATGAGAGATCGGAAGAGCGTCGT
>OMNN01000542.1:0-12177 GCA_900302755.1 Chromis chromis | reverse complement strand
ACATAACACACAGTTCTAATAATTTTCTTCCATATTTGGAAGCATTAATTTCCTGTCCTGTATTTTTTTATGTGTATTTATTTTCATGCCACTGCAACTGTATAAATAAGACAATTTACATGATCAACTGAAATACTGAACTGTAATCTGTGTCAGAAATGGCAAATAAAATCTCTAAAAATCAAGTCAGTTGGACTCTTTTTATTTATAATAGATGCAACTTCTACAGAATAACTTTTTTCTGGCTTGGACATAAGGCTCCAACTTTGTTCTATTAATCCCCACTTCATCTGCTGTCACCAACCTCAGTGTGAGACTGGACCCTCGCCTAACCTGTGAGAACCACATCAAACATCTGTACAAACCCTGCTTCTTCCACTTAAAGAACATAGCCAGACTCCGCCCCTCCCTCAGATGCTAAGAAGCTCGTCCACGCCTTTATCTCCTCCAGGCTGGACTACTGCAATGCCCTCCTCATTGGGACCACCCAGCAAAAGTCTCCACAAGCTTCAGCTAATTCAGAACACTGCAGCCAGGATCCTACTCAGAGTCATGATTACATGAACACATCACCCCAGTACTCTGCACACTTCACTGGCTTTCCACTGGCTTTGGGGGATAATTATACACAAAAGTAAGCAGTATATTAAATGCAATGAGTAAAGTCTAATAGATGCATTTTCCTGGTATTTTGACCACTTGATAATCAAAAATGTTTATTGTGCTGAGTGAGTAAGTGAAAGCCTAATTGACAAAACTGGTAAGGGGCAGTGGTGGTCTAGTGGTTTGTGAAGCGAACTTGTAACCGGTGGGTCGCCGGTTTGAGCCCCTGGACTGGCAAGAGGCTGATGTGGGAAAGTGAGCGCAACCGCTTGTCCCAGTCACCACCACTGTGGGCCCTTGAGCAAGGCCCTTAACCCCTGACTGCTCCCCGGGTGCTGCACCGCGGCAGCCCACTGCTCCTAGTATGTATAGTTAAGGTTAACTTTGAATAGGATGAATGCAGAGAAGGAAGGAACCCAAGGGGATCAATAAAGGGTAGATTATTATTATTATTATTATTATTATTATTATTATTATTATTATTATTTAATTGACTTTAAGCAGAGAAAAATAGGGAATCCTCACAGTGAAGAAGATAAATCAAGCAAATGTTAAGTGATGGAGATGTTAAAAAATGACTCCCATGTAATAGACTACCAAAATAGTTTCTAATTAATTGCTTGTTGATTTAATAATTAATAATCAACTCATTGTTTTAACTCTACACAAATGTACTTTTGCTTTTGTCGGATTTATGTGAAATCCTAAATGTTTTAAATGCTTCAAGTTTCTAACATTAATCCGAACAATCGAAACGTTCTTGAAATTGCTCCCATCTCATCAGCATCTGACCAGGGAGCACAAGTACATTGTTTTGTTTTAGGAGGTCACCAGCCAAAAAATCATCAATGTGCTCAGAGATTTTACTGTAATACCTAGTAAATAAATAAACACAGTAGAGAGTTGACAAATGTGTTTCAGTTATGGATATACCAGATTGTGCTTTTTGTAACTGGGTCTTTATTCCCATCCTCCAGGGTCTGGGTGGCCCCCGGTGGCAGCAGCTCGCCTCTCGACCACTGAGTGTGTCTGCTGGTCTCTGTAGCCCAGAAGCCCCACCAGCCAGGGCCGATGCTACCTTCAAGGTCACAATGGTACCAGGAGATGGGGTCGGACCCGAGCTGATGACTGCTGTCAAGGAAGTCTTCAAGGTACATTTTACAAGGATCATCAGTGCCTTTTGTGCTTTTAAAAAACATAGGGTCTGCAATACATTATGGTCAGTGATGATACAAAAACATTAGATGGAAACACAAAAACACCCATGCTGAATCTACTTTCAGTCTTGGCTCACTCCAGACCCTATTTATATTCAAAAAATGTTAGGAAGTTTTTTGTTTTTGTGTTTTGTTTGTTTTACTTTTTGCTATTATATGTTAACAAATGGAGTCATCATCAGCCAGTGTTATGTGACTAAATAAATACACACATTTATAAACTTTTACATCCACAGTTTTCCAAAATATTCAAAATTTGATCATAATATAGGATTTATATTTATTCAGAATGGTCACCTTTAAGTTTGATTCGTCTTTCTTCCTTAAAAGTTTATTTATTTTTGCCTTCTCTAAAGGCAGGCGATGTCCCCGTAGAATTTGAGGAGTTCCACCTGAGCGAAGTACAGAACATGGCCAGTGAGGATAAACTGGACCAAGTGTTGACCTCCATGAAGAACAACAAAGTGGCCATGAAAGGTAGTTTTTTTTGTTTTTGTTCTTTTTGTTGTTGTTTATAGTGTGTCTTCATTTAATCACAACATATTATGATTTCAAAGGCTGCTATAAAGTACTTTATACTGATTAAAGTGTAGTATTATAAGTATAAATAAGTGTAGTAGCAGTAGTAGGAGGAGTGCAGTATTTTAGCTTGTGGAGAAGAAATGAAACATGAGAAATGAAACATGTTTTGTTTTGCAGGAAAGATTCACACACCAATGGAGTTCAAAGGGGAGCTGGCTTCATATGAGATGAGACTGAGGTAAGATTTTTTTTTAAATACTAAGCAAAACAGAAAATCAATTGCGTATTTGTATGTGTATATGTTTTTAAATAACTCTATATCTCTGACAATTCCACAGGCGTAAACTGGACCTATTTGCTAATGTGGTCCATGTGAACAGCCTGCAGGGCTACAGCACTCGCCACAACAACCTGGACCTGGTCATCATCCGTGAGCAGACTGAGGGAGAGTACAGCTCCCTGGAGCACGAGGTAAATGGTGCTCCTCAACGCTGCAGTCTGAGGGTGAACAACAGTTTTAAACCCACTTGAAAAGGAACTTGGTTTTCTCTTTGAACAGGGAGATTTCCCTTGAACACAAAGAAAGATTTCCGAAGCTTTAAAATGGGTATCGAACAAACATAAATCACTGTGACAGGTGCTGAAATTGTACAGTGTCTTTGAGCGTGTGTGCCTTAGTGCCAATTTAGAACATAATTCATGTCAGGGCATTTTACATAATAAGGTCAAGACCATACGATATTATACTATATAGAGAAAAACAAACCCATTCCTGATTCCCTTTGAGCAAGCACTTGGTGACAGTAGGAAGGAAAACTCCCTTTTTACAGGAAGAAACCTCTGGCAGAACCAGGCTCAGGGAGGGTAGCCATCTGATCCGATCGGTTGGGGTGACATTAGAGGGTAGAGAGGTGACGATAGCACAGACAGATAACAAACAGGAGAACAATAAACAGGGGAGGTTTGTGGGGCCATTGACTGTACATCAGAAATGTGCAGCTCTGGAGCCAGAGTTATGAGCAGAGAGGACAAAACATAAACTACAGGGGAGACAAAACACAAAGTTACTCACATGCAATGGTGCCATACAAGCGCCAGTTCCACATCAGAGTGTGCAGATTAAAGTGTGCAGAAGCTACTTACAGATTAGACTGTAGCACCATGTCAGTGAGTATTCCTGAGGTGAGTACAATGGGCAGACAAAGCACAGGATTTCTGGAGAAATTAGAACATTTCACTGTGTTTGGACTTGTTGATGGAAAGCATGTGCAAATCAAGCCTCCTTCAGAGTTCCACAGCAACGACTGAAATTGCAACTCTTTTAATGATGAGCTGTAGAGGCATGGATGACCTGAGAATCTCCTCATACAGTCTCTAAAAATTTTGTTTTGAGCACCATTTGTTTACAATCGGTGTTCTTGAAATGCAGACAGTCTGCCTCCACAGTGGGGTCCACATAACCCTCACCAATTTGGGTGGATGATGAAATTTACGTCATGCTCCCTCGCTGGTGGGAAAAGCATTAATTGGCTTTAAATGCTTAGTCAATTCAGGGTTTGCTTTGAAAGAGTTCTCCTTCATAAAGGATGAACGAAACCATCATGCTACTCATATGATGATTATTTAGCTGTACTGTAGACTCAATTTAATATAAGTTGTTTGGCAGTGGGACCATCACATCAACAGAATGCGTTTCAGTAATGTATGTAAAGCATGTGTGAAATATGAGCTCCATATATTCCATCCGACATGTGATAGGACAGCTAAGTAATGTGTAGATGAAGTGTTGTATATCTTTATTCTGTTGCGCCTTTCAGTAATAGAAATAACTAATAAATTGTATATACCCTCTTCTTGCTGTTTAGAGTGTGACAGGTGTGATTGAATGTCTGAAGATCATCACCAGAGAGAAATCACGGCGTATTGCCAAATTCGCTTTTGATTATGCCACCAAGAAGGGAAGGAGCAAGGTCACCGCTGTCCACAAAGCCAACATCATGTAAGTACTTTTTTTTTTTTTAACTTGATGTTTGTCTGACATATTTTGAAATCAGTCTTCCATTAATTCTTAATATTGTGTTAATGTGGGTCATGATTTGCATTGCAGTGAAAGCAACACTTGTTCTCCTCCCCTGTCTTATTACAGGAAATTAGGTGATGGCCTGTTTCTGCAGAGCTGTGCAGAGGTGGCACAGCTGTACCCCAAAATCAAATATGAGAACATAATCATTGATAACTGCTGCATGCAGGTACATACAGACTCACAGTTCATTCCTCTGGTTTTATTAATAGTTGATTCTTTAGCTGTGATTGTTTGATTGAAGAGTATGAATCTCTACACTTTGATTTTACTCTGGTAAATGATTAAAATCATTTTTATTTGTTTGTTGTTGTTGTGTGGCTGAACACAGCAAACAAAAGCTTTTCCATTTCTTCTTCAAACCTGCCATTTTGTGTATAATTTCCTGCAGCTGGTCCAAAACCCATACCAGTTTGACGTGCTGGTGATGCCCAACCTGTACGGTAACATCATTGATAATCTGGCAGCAGGGCTGGTTGGAGGAGCAGGAGTTGTTCCTGGAGAAAGCTACAGTGCAGAGTATGCTGTGTTTGAGACCGTAAGTTTCCATAAACCCACGACACAGTTTTGTTTTTCATCTGTTTGAAAGCTTAGTCAGCCCATCATTGTCCAGTTTTTGAATTATGTATCCTTGTTTAGATGATAATAAAAGAAGAAAAATTAAGTTGGGCCACTGCAGAACATACAAGGTGTGATCAAAAAGTCATGAGACTGTGTCTATAAAAAGCAAAACCTGTAACGTGTTTAAACTAGACCGTCGTCCCCTTTAAAGCAGTTAACTTGTGCAGTGATACGCCACTCCCAGTGCTCCTGCTGCACTTAACACGCACCACAAAGTCATGTTCTGTGAGCGCAATAACTACCATCTGCGACACAGGCTTGATCCCCTCCACTGTGTCAAAATGGCGACCTTGTTAAATTTCACTTTGAGGAGGATGAAGAAGTTGCAAGGAGCGAAATCTGGCACGTAGGGAGCGACAAATGTTGTGTTGTTTATGATAGCACATACATTTGCTATCGGGCCATGTTCAGGTCATTTGCAGCAAATGTTTTCCCTCATACAGGACGTTACAGTTGAATTCGGTGTTGACAGTCTGACCCTGGGGATGAATTCACAGGGCTCAGCTGCATAAACGTCAAAAACAAAATGACAAGCATCCTTTTGTAGCACTCCTGACCTCACACACCTTCTTTAGTGTTGAATACTGCAGGCTCTTCCACTGTTTGGTCTCTGAGTCATATCTTTAGACCCAACTCTTGTCACAAGTGATGATCCTTGACATGAGGGTTGGGTCATCATGGGCCTGTTGGCAGAGATCATCACAGACATGGTGGTGCTTCTGCAGGTCCACGGTGAAATCATAAATGTGCACCTGCAAGTGGTTACAAAAATGCGTGTAACACAGGTCCCGATGTTGATCACGCAAAGTCAAGAACTTTTAAGAACTTTTGATCACACCTTGTAGTGATATGGTATGGTATGCTATGTTATGGTATGAATTTTTTCTTGTAATGCCATTCTTCATTGCCTGTATCTTTTATTTCTTTCAGGGTGCTCGCCACCCCTTTGCACAAGCTGTAGGAAGGAACATCGCCAACCCCACAGCCATGCTGCTCAGTGCTGCCAACATGCTCAAGCACCTCAAGTGAGTCAACTTCTAAAGCCTTTTTAATAACACATTTACCACATATTACACAATATCCACCGATGCTTTGTACTGATCCACCTTGACCCTCAAGCTCTTGAAAACAGCCTCAAGTGGCTGCTTGTCTAAAGCCCGACATGTGTTCAAGACATTTAAGGCCACCTTTTAATTGTCCGTGTATTGTGTTGCAGCCTGGAATACCACTCCCACATGGTGTCAGATGCTGTCAAGAGGGTCATCAAACAGGGCAAGGTAAGTGTATATGTGTGTTATTTGTTCACTCTACCTACTCTATGGCTACTAATGCATGAAGGCTTTAAAATTTAAAGACATCTGCCACGACAAACCTGCCAACAGTATTAACACCACAAGGAATGGTACTTTAATACTAGCAGAGCAAAATAACAACTGGTGGTTAAACAAAATGTGGACATGTGAAGCCTGCAGGACTTGTATACTCTGACACTATCATCTTGTGTTTCTGAATTAACGTGCTCGTCTTTGGTTTTGTGGGTCACTAACTGCAATCTCATGTATACGAATGTTGGAGGCACTTAAAAAATACAATTAAAAGTTTTGAGAGTTGATTTGCAGTGTGCATCTGTGAACAACCAACCATTCAGCTCTGTCATTTAGATCAATATAATAGCAACAATGGTGCCAACACATTAGGTGTCATGTTAGCAGTTCTTGACCTACATATACCCCCATCATCAACCTGCATACTGAACTATAGTATGTTAGAGAGCCTTTGATTGCCTACATATACATGCGTGAGCTTCGCTCTTGCATTTCTCTTCATGCTCCAAGGTGCAGAACAACTTTTTTTTCCCCCTTATTAAACTGGTTTGGACTAACTGACTTCTGCATCTGCTCCCTGCTGACATTAACATACCCTGACACAAACCCTAACATGAAGATGGTCAACCTTTTTCCCCCAGTTTGCTATTAAACGTCATCTGACTATTTAATTATCATTTAATAGGACTGTTTCTGCACGTTGCCTGAAGGCCCCTCCTCTCCCTCTGCGTCTGCTTTAACTCCCTCTTCTCCTTGTACCCATTATCCTCTGTTGTGTGTTTTACATGTGTGTGTTTGTGCACATCCCAGGTACGGACACGAGACCTTGGCGGTTACTCTACCACTGGCGACTTTGTGCATGCTGTTGTGGAAAACCTGCGTCACCGACCTGTTTACTAAGATGTTACGTCACACCCCTCATTGACATTTCCCTAAATCTGGACATTGTTCTTAACATGAACTGGATGAATGTTAAGACTCAACCCTCCCTCACAGCCAAATGACAGCAGGGCCACACATTTCTGGCATCAGATGCATCCTAATATTTATGGTTTATACCGGGTTTGCTGATAGATCCAATGGAATCAGCAGTGTCATGTGTTGTTCTTGGCTGAGTAATGTACAACTTATGAGGTTTCCTCTCAAAGATTTCCATCATTCAGCCTGGTCTCTTGTTTCCGTTCTCCATGGACACCAATCTCCCCTTTGCATCTCTTTCAGTTTTTACGTAGCTGATAAAGAACATCTCACTCTTTTTAGTAGACCCTTTTTTCCACATCTTTTCATGTGTTTCTGCTTTTTGCTTATCAAAAAGTTTCAGTGATGTTAGCGGTCTAAGCTGCCTCTTTGCTATCACACATCATTGAAAACTGTCTGTAAAGCAACCAGTCTCTCATATCAACTATCAACTAATCTAGTTTTGCCTTACAACTGAATGTAACTGTAACTTATTAATCAGTATAACACTGCCACATCATGACCCACTAATATCATAACTTCTCTGACCAACTAATGTCCTAATATTTTAATAAAACTGCACCATTGCAGCACTGTAACCTCATCTACAGCTTGGTGCTGTGAGTTACTGTAAAGTTTCATAATGCAAAATCCATGTTTCTTGTACTGATTGTGATTTCTGATGCTATACCAAAATACAATTTACAATATTCCTACAGTTTCTTAATGTCCACAGAAACCTCCCAGGGTAGTGTTCAGTGTCCAGAAAACTGCTCCTGCATTGCTTACCATCTACACTAGGTTGAGTTATGAATTGATTTACTGCAGTGAACAAGGAAAAGTCATCACAGTTATCAAGGATGAAATGATGATGTAAGAACTTGTAACACTGCTCTATTTATCACCACTCCATCTATATATTTTTAATTTTGTATCAATTTAAAATTACCTCACATGTGGTAACATGTTCGCCAAAAAAAATAAAGAACCAAATAAAGTAATATATCTGTAACTGTATTTTTTTGTTTTGACCTTTGGCTCAATCAGAAATTTAAGGTTCTCTATGGAGAAAGTTTACAACCACCAGTGTATGCAGTGTCATGTCATATGTCATGTTTGTTTCAGATTTAGTCACTGTTTGACTTTTTAAAACTTGTACCAGAGTAACATAAGAGTAGACACATGCAGAACGTGTTCACTCATCCATCAATAAAATACAAAAAAAAGAACATATCTTTCTGATCTGACTATTTGTTCCTTCTGCGAGTAGTTTTCAAAGGCTCTCTAACATGCAAGCTGTGATAGTGAATGTGGACATGTGTTGCTGCAGCTGTGCATATAGTAACACGCTGTCCTTATGTTTGCAACAGGTGCGCACTGGAGACCTGGGGGGCTATGCAACAAGCGACGAGTTCACCCGGGCTGTCATTGCTAACCTGGCAGTCTAAGCGTTGTATTTGCAAATCTGTCAGCTGCTGAGACGAGCACACGCTTTTTTTTTTATTTACCTCCTGTCATGTCGACCATTCATACACAGTACAATGTATTCCAGCAAGCGCCTACGCACTTTGTCCTCCATGAATACAGTAAAATGCAGATAAAATTGTATAAACATAATGTTGCAGTTAAAATTGAACATTTAATATGACTTCAGAAAAAGTGGGCTCCATGCAGTTACTCATAAACACCAACCATTTATGTTCTGTTCTTTAGCAAGATCCTGTAATTTCAGCTTAATGGTTATATGTCGGAGCATTGACCAACAGTCAAAACGTGATGTATGTATACTTAAATATTATTTATAAACTTAAAGTTTTATCTTATTGCTTCTTCATTTATGGCAAGATATGGTTAATAAATGAGATGTGACATCATGTGTGCAAAATCCTTGCATGAATGTTAATAGAAGACTAATGCAGTATTTAGTGTTATTAAAACTTTATCATGGCTGCTGATGGCTCAGACGGCATGCATCACCTCACAGCATGAGGAACCCAGCTGAAAACTTAACTCCCTTCCTGTGTCCAAACATATGTGAGTCAGGAGGGTTTGAAGAATCTATGAACGGTATGAATTCAAGATTGTGACTGTTGTAGACATGATGGACAGCTGATTTGTGTATGATGGTGCAACATATGCTCCACATCCCCAGGAATAGAGACCGCAGAAAGTGTAAGCATGTAACTCTTAAGAGTAGGGCAAATAGTCATTGCCATTATGTTTTTCTACTAATTAATATTTGATTCATAAAACCTTAGAATAATTGAAAATAAGATGTATGTCTGTTTTCGCTTAACTCGTGTTGACTTATTCAAATTGCTGGATTTGTCTGACCAACATTCCAACTTTATACTACAATAGAAAACCAGCATTTATTCATGTATTCATCATATTTGACAAATTACAAATAAGTTACTTTTTTTTTTTAACTTTAATGTAGCTTAATTAGAAAGCTATCACCAATTAATGTTTTAGCTCTAAAAGAGTCCTACACTGTTCCTGATGAAACAAGCTAAAAAATTATAACTACTAACATAATTTATGATAATATAGACTACTAATCACTGGATATAGCTAAAACAATCTTCTTGCTTAACACACTGAGTTATTTTCAGAGGTGGAGGAAGTATTCAGATCAGTAAACACACTAATAAAGCAAGTCTGCATTAAAAATCCTACTTAAATACCAGCAGCAAAATGTAGTTAAAGTAAAAGTGCTGATTGTTTTCTCTGATTGATTATTAGATATGACGTCATTAGATTATTAATTCTGAAACAGTGTGTCAGCAGCATGTTACTGTTTAAACCAGTTCGAACCACTTTATATGCAGTTTTATTTACAGGAACAGCAGATAAATCTGTCAGATGATTAATGTGAGAAGAAAGAGGAAACACAAATCTGTTTTGAGTTTTTAGGCCTTTTCTTTCATCTTTGGTGAGCAATTGGATCATTTGAACATTTATTTAAATGAAAACATCTGAGAAGTTGAGGGGGGAACAAATCACTATTTAGTGGAGCTGTTAACAACACATATGCCTCTAAAATGGGACCCGACTACATCCTGCTTTTTGAAAGATGTCAGAGGACAAAATGTTTCATCTTTAACTTTGTGTTGTATTTTAAAAGCTTGTTACATTAACCATCCTGTAAAATCTTTACCTTGTAAGTAAGGAAAACTGTAAAATAAATGTAATTGAGTGTAAGTATAAAATAGCATGATATGGCAATACTCAAGTAACTACAAGTACCTCACAACTGTAGTTGAGTACAGTACTTTTGTAAATGTAGAAATGTAAATGTAGTGCAGTAAGAAGTACAATAATTCTCTCTAAAATTCAGTGGACTACTAAATAATAATAGATGTAACAAATAACAAATAAATGTAGTTTATTTGAAGTATAAAGTAACTTAAAATGGAAATATTCCAGGGAAGCAGCTACAAGTACCATAAAATTGTACCTAAGTACAGTACTCGAGTAAATGTATACCTATTAATGTATTTTCCTAAATGTAGTGGAATTCCCTCTGAAAAGCAGTGGACTAATAAATATTCATAAATATAACAAATAAAAATGAATCTAGTTGAGTAGAAGTATAAAGTGGCATAAAAAAGGTAAAACACTGAAATATAGTGGACTAATAAAGATTGATAATTATAAAGACAAGTAAATGTAGTAAAATGGAACAATAAAATAGTATGAAAAACAAAAGAATAAATAAAGTAGCTACAAGTACCTCAAGATTTGTACTTGAGTACAGTGGTAGAGTAATTGTACTAACAACACTTTCCATCACTTAATGTAGTGAAGTAAAAATTACAAGAATTCCCTCTGAAATGTAGTGGACAAATGAGTATTAATAAATATAACAAATACGTGTGCTGGAGGAGAAATATAAAGTACCTCCAATGTGTCTTTGAATACAATGCTAGAGCAATTGCACTTTCCACCACTAAACAAGATGGAGTAAAAATACAAGAATACCCTCTGTTTGTATTGGACTAATGAATAATAATAGATATAACAAATAAATGTAGTGAAATGGAAGTATAAAGCAGCATTAAAAAGAGTAAAGTAACTACAAGTACCTCAAAATTTAAGTATAGTACTAAATGTAATGGAGTAAAAAGTATACCCTCTGAAATGTTGTGGACTATTAAATGGTAATAAATATAACAAATAAATGTAGTGGAGGGGAAATATAAAGTAGCATAAATATAAAGTAGAATAAAAGGGAAATACTGAAGTAAGTAGCTACAGGTACCTCAAAATTGTACTGAGTAATTGTACTAAGGATAATTTCCAACCATAATGTAATGGAGTAAAAATAACTCTGAATTCCCTCTGAAATGTAGTGAAGGGGAAATAGAAATAATAATAATCAGAATAATCTAACCTTTATTGATCCCCTTGGGGAAATTCCTTCTCTGCATTTGACCCATCCTATTCAAAGTTAACCTTAACTATACATACTAGGAGCAGTGGGATTCTGCAGTGCAGCGTCTGGGAGCAGTCAGGGGTTAAGGGCCTTGCTCAAGGGCCCAGAAAGTAGCATTAAGGGGAAATACTGAGGTAAAGTAGCTACAGGTACCTCAGAATTGTGAGTAATTGTACTAAGTATACTTTCCACTACTTTCCCCTAAATGTAATGGAGTAAAAAGTACATGAATTCTCTCTAAAAATGTTGTGGACTAATAATATTATTAAATAAATCGATCATGTGGTGGAGTGGTAGTATGTAGCTTAAAACGGAAATAGTATATTTATAATTTAGGCCTATTAATGTACTTTTCTAACTGTAATGGAGTAAAAAAGTACTGGAAATATAGGTAGCATAAAGTTCCTAAAAACT
>OMNN01000540.1:0-20534 GCA_900302755.1 Chromis chromis | reverse complement strand
CTTTTATTTATTTTATTTTGTTTATTTGATATTGAGAACTATGCAGCAGTATTTCTGTTACATTTGTATACACTGTACATTTAATTTAATTTACTGAGTTGCTAACAGCTCTTTGGTTTAAGAAAATAAACAAATGTTTTGGATTAATTATGAGCAGGTTTTTCCCTTTAACTGAGAACCGTACCGAACCGTGACTTCCGTACCAAGGTACGTACTGAACCATGTTTGTTTTGTATACCGTTACACCCCTAGTTCGTATGTATTGTCTGACAATGTCTTAAGACGGTACGAGAAGCCAGGTGTCACAGAGATGGGCGAGACACCAGTTACAGTCACTCATTTGTACATTTAAAAAAATGACGCACTAGTGTGGAAAATTAATAAAGAGAATCTAAAACTGAAGTTCAACAATGTCTACTTCCATAGATCCGCACACTGGGCATGATTGTTGGTCGCGGAAAGTTTTAAACATTTTCGGATGCAAACGCTGTTCAACCATCCAACAGCCACTTCACTTGAAGAAGCGAAAACTTTTAGCACAAGACATCAAGGTGTAGTTTTAAAAATTAAGTTTCTAGCCTGCTGTGAATGGTCAGTGACTCTGCTGTCATTACCTTAGTGGGGAAACCATTCCTCCACTGTGGCATGAGAACAGAGAGAAGAGCTTTGACTGAAATGTGTGACCAGATGCCAATCGTCCAGAACTACCAAAAAAATAATCCCTGAAAACTATTATTTAGTTTGCTTGAGAAGATTTAATTTATACTATATCAAAGAACCAGCTTCCAACTTCATTCAGCCCTAACTAGCATGTACGCCCTCAAGGGACTTCATCTAAACCTAAACCCCAATCATACACAAATGCGTGTAATGCGAGTATGTGCACGCACACAGACACAGACAGCAGGAACTGTCAATCACCTGTTCCCTCAAATCGCACGCTAACGAGACACTAATTGGAGAGCTTGCTGACATGACTGTCATAAGGATTGCACTGACACACACATTCACGTCAGGTATGCATGCTGCAGCCAGCTGCACGCACACACACAACAAAGCATCGTGGAGGTAATCACAGAGATTTCTCTTCCTCTATCTCCAGTGAAGACGCTGAACTGTCTGTCATGGCACACGCGAGGAGCTGCAGTGCATGCAAGTTAATGGGAAAACAGTATAATGAGGCTCTAAAAATGAGCTTTTTGCCTCTGATATAAATATGAGGTTCCACATAAAAAGAGGGCAGAAAATAGTTCAATTCAATTAGATTTGGGTTTTCCAACGCGGGTGGCACTAAAAGGGAGCATTTTATTTCATGCTTATGTAACAGTCATCGTATGCTGCCTGCTTAGAGAGTAGACCCTTCCCAGCTACGTCACCCAAATTCCTTTGAAGAGGAGTGGGAGGCTTTATACCAGTGTAGTATCCACTGGTATACTCCACTGGTAAGGTGTGGGATCAGCAAGACCAAAGGAACCTTGACCTTGCTGCCAACCTAGTCCACTGGCTTAATTTTTTAGCACAACGATGCTACAAAGACGTTATTTTTGAAAGGGGGGGGGGGACACACAAGTGCAAACACACACACACACCAACCATCTCTCTTCCCTCATCTCAGCCGTGCTGTTGGCTGTAAAAGGGCCTGCTGATGTTTCAGCCTTATTTATGCAAATCCCATTTTGCAGTTCAGTCACAATGGAGTATTGCTCTCTCTTTCTCGCTCTCTAGCTCCCCTACCCGCTCTCCGTCTGCTCGGCCTCCATCTCAAGAATTGCTTTAGCCCATTATTTGTTTAGGGTAATATCAGAAGCATTATTTCCACCTCTCCTCACAGTTTTCTGTAAGAATATCCGAAACACAAGGCCATCAGCAATGAACCGTGCAGGCTGAAGAAGCAGCAGCCAACTCTGCAACAAAAAAAATAACTATCTCCTCACACAATACCACGACTTACATGTACTCATGTCATTCAAATCAAATTATCACATCTATGTGTTAAAGGTTTTCAACAAAACTCAATAAAAAGCCGACTCCTGAATCTGATAGAATTGTCTAATGCCTCGTCTCAAATGTGTGGCTCAGATTCTGTTGCATCAAACTATTCACAACAAACTATATCCAAACACTGCTTTCAAAAGAATGCAATAAAGACAAATCTTAAAGCAAGCCGACTAACTCCTGTTGAAAAGAAGCCACAGGTGGCAATTATGGGATAGTGGCACATTGAAATTCTGTACTTTTCCAAAAGTCCTCCTAAATTGATGCTGTATTTATGTCATCGGTGCTTTGAAAGCAAGTGTACCAAAAGCAGAAAACAACAGCCAGGTCTCCCTGTGAGGTTTTACAACCACAACTGAAGAAGCCTCTTGGATGAGAGGTGAAAAGCTATTTTTACTGAATGTCTTAGTCTTAGTACTATCATTGTGTATATAATATGAATGATGATTCTTTTTTTAATGAGGATGTGAGCATAAGTGGGCATAAGACAGGGTTTTATTTCACAGATTTTCTGACCCAGTGCACCTGTATATGAAACATTCTGGTCTGCAAGAACTTTGTAGTAATTCTCCTTATTAAACAACTCATGATTATCTTTCATAGAGACCAAACTCACAAAGTCAGTAAACTAACACAGTAGTATTACTTACATGGCAATATTGAGCTGAAGTTAGCAAACATTAGTGACTGGTACCCAAACAAACATAACAAAAATACCAAAGGCTGAAACAACAAACCCCAGAAGCACTGAATTGAGGACGGGTGAGTTTTATTGTTTGTAAATTAAACCTGCCTTTTGTACCACTGCTTCTTCATTCTAAAGTTGCAAAGACAAGTTTTAAATAACAACCATTAGAGTTAAATGAATGCTTAAATTACACCTTTTGTAAAATTAACCGCAATGCTAATGATGATGATGATAATATATCAATCTGGTTTTCATTCTGCAGTCGTAAATCAAGGAATAGGTTTAGCCACTTTCCCTGCCGCAACTAATGCCCTCACATACCTGTCTGGCTGCTAGTGAAGCAGTAACTACCTGAAGACCGAACAGACAACATTAAATACGCTTAAAGGAAATAAGAAAGCAAGACTTGTCACAGTCTTCCAGGCAAAGGTATCTGTTGGCCATCCACAATACCTTGGCTGAGGAAACACCTGCATGCTCACCTGTTGATCCGACTTCCTGAGAACACTATCCCAAACTGCCACACCCTGCCGAGCATGATTTGCACTTGGCACACACAGAATGTGAGGAATGCCGAGTGTCACTAAAGATAGAGCTGTGACACCACAGATGTAACATTTGACATAATATATCTACTGTGACAGGAACAAGGACGCTCACATGTGAACAGTGGTCACACAAGTATGACTGGGCTCCGGTGTCAATTGAAACCAAACCAGACAAATATTTATAATGAACCTTTAAACTTTTCCGCATTCTCAAAACTATTAACTGCTCTCAGCGTACCATAATCCTGTCTCCATCCCTCTCCACTCAGGTTTTGTCCTCTGTTCACCTGAATTCAAGCCTCCTCCTCCTCAGTCACTCTGTTACCCCCAGCTGTCTCTCCACTGGTCTGTCTGCCCTGCATTTCCACAACAACCTTCCCCACTCCCTCCGTCCTCAGTTCATCTTCTCCTCTGGTCGGCAGACGATGCCCCTCCATCCCCAGGGAGGCGACATGTGTGTAATGTCACATTCTGTCATATCATATCGCGGTGACAGAAGCCTCACCGTGTCCATCACAATGATAGAAGTGGCAATGAAAACAAGGGGATGGGGAAAGGGGTGTGATACAGATTTACCAGTAGAAGGGGTGGGGGCTATTACACAAGTCGCTCTCTTCACAGAGTGTGCGGGTGGGTGTCTGTGTTTCAGACGCGTGCACACACACACACAGCTGACTCACTAGTGACACATCTGCTGGCGTAGCCTGGGCACGGTGCCATGTGTGGCGGCCAGCTCCAGCAGCAGGACTGGCACTCAGCACTCTGGCCTGCTCTGATCTCCGTCTCACACACTTCACCCTGCACTTCCATCTCTGTCCATCTGCCCTCTGTCTCTGCATCTCTGGCTAAGTGGGTGTGTCTTGCATACACACACACACACCTTTCTACTGAACAAGGGACAAAGAAACTGGCAATAATGTGCCATTATTTCTCTCATACGAGCGTGGTTGCATACTAGGGGTGTGCCCGTATCGAATGCCAACAGTAAGAATATCGTCAGTAATATCATGAAAGAAAGTATTTTGTGATATTTTACATTTGTCAAATACAGTACAATTATTCAACACCATGTTAACCTCGGATTTTATTAGATGTAACAGTAAAGCATGTACAGCGTTTGGGCAAAAGCATTAACCAATCACACATAAAACAACATTTATACAAGACAAAAGCTGGTTGTAAGCAGTTTAAGACAATTTACTTGCAGCTGGATAGCTCAGTGACTAACACCCCAGACCTTGGCATGGGACATCGGTGGTACCCAGTGAGGACCATTAGGCAAGGTCCTTAATGCTGCCCCACCTACCTACCTATGTACGTCGCTTTGGATAAAAGCGTCTGCTAAATGAAATTGTAACCTTGTAACCTGAAGCACATTACTGTATGCAGCATAGTTTCTAGGTCTCTCCAAGTTGACATATCCATTCGTGTTGACATAAACCTGAAATTTCTATTGGGTGTGAAGAGACAAGTTGTTAACGTCACATTGAGCTTTTATAAGTCACTTGCATGGCCCAACCCCATGCACACTAACACTAGAAGCATGCAACAAATAGATTCCTGGTCTCACTTTACTCTTCTAGTTGGGTAAGTGCAAGAAATGAAAGTCAAAATGAAAAACCACAAGCAGGGCTGAAGCGAGCCTGTGAAGATTAACATCTTCACAATGGGTACAGTCTTGAATCAGCGAGACTTCATGCTCTCTTTCGCTTAGCATTACAACTTTGCACTCAAACTACTTGCACCTCAGTAGGATGACAAGCCGCTGCCCATGGAAGCTGTAGCGAGATAGACAAGGAGTCTGCTTTAATGTGAAGCAGAAATACGCACTGCTGCTTTGACCAGTAAGAAGTAGAGGTCTGCTTAAGTTCACTCAGATATTAATACGAGAGACCCGAGCCTTGACCTAAGTTGGGGAGAGTCCAAATTATATTCAGTCGCGTCTGGTTTGAGTCTATGAATCAACGTGTCTGAAGTCTGTGTAGATTCTCAGTGGTAAATGTCTAATACAGAAATGTAATCTAGCAAATTTTCTTTCAGCCCTGATGTGGTGTCACACTGCAGAGGAAAATATGTTTGTGAGGCAAGAGAAAACTGAGGCAAGGGAAAACATGTATAAAATGTTGCTACTGTTTTAAGACTACGGCTCCTCGTTAATTGGTGGTGCATCATGCTGCCAATTAACCGTTAGTGGTCTCTCTTCGGGTCTGTTCAGGTCAACTGCATTTCGGATCCAGTCCAATTATCCTAAGGCATATTTCAGACTGGGTATGAATCTTTTCAGATCCCTTTTGGATTGGCTCTCTTTTTTCAGGTTATGGCAGGTTTTCCACAGGATCAAAATTTTGAACCCACAAAGACCTCTAGTCGAAATGCTAATTAAGGCAGGAGTGCTGTGCTGAGTTAATAGTGCCCACTGAAATCAGCAGTGTCATATTAGCAATATATAGTGGAAGGCAGTGCTAGTGTGAATGCATACATACGCTTATTTTCCCTGATTTGAAGCTGAAATGAGGGGACAAACAGAAACGCTGCTTGCTTAAGAGAAACTCTGCTGCCCTCTGTGCAGACCCCTTCTTTCCTCCCTTCCCTTGACCGTGCTCTCTGGTCCGTGACTCCCTCCCTCCATCCGGACGGTCGCTCCCACACTCGGGCCACATTCCTCCCCTGCTCATGCTGGGAGGACGTCTCCCTGTGACTACAAGCATTGTGGGAAATCCCAACGGCCAGGCCTTTCAGAGGCCATGCAGACCACTGAGGTAACGTTAAAAAAATTGCGTTCCTTGCTTGTGGGTCAAGAGGCTCCTCTTGCGAGCCACTTAACACAAGTGACAAACTAACAAGTATCATTAATGTCTTGATACAGAACCTTCCAACAAACAGTACAGAAACATCAAGTACCCATATCTAGAGCAATAGTAAATACAACACACTATGAAAACCTCAAGACGTGCTGCCCAAAATACTTTTTCCATAGATTCTTTCTGCACTAAGCAAGAGAACCAACTGGCTTCTCAACCAGTCATGTCATGTGACATAGCTCAGGCATCTTTACTGATCTGGCAAAACAACAAACAAGCAAAATGATGTTTTACTCAAGCTAGCCCACACAAACACGCAGTTTATACAATAGACGTTCTATCTCCTCTCCTTTATCATATAACAAAATAGGCACTCTGGAGAGAATATGCGCCAGATTGTGTCCCTGAATTACCCCAGTTTACACTGGTGTGTCACTCCCATGGAATTTTAAACACACTGGCTAAGACCTGCCCAATTAAATATACAGGCAGAGAGCAAATGTACATGCACATAGTCATACTAGTGCACAGAGAAATACCCACATGCGGCAGTACTTAGCTGTCCTAATAATGTCTGAGATGCTCTGAAAACTGTGCTTCAAGTTTATGGCATGTACTGTTCCCATGAGTCAGAGCATACTTGTGTGCGTTTCTGTCTGAGACTCCTTTAAGATCCTACAAAACTATGAATGTACTGCAACAAGACATGTCTACTCTGCTATTACCTACAAGTTAATATGTTGGAAGCATACAGTATTATGCCAATGTCTCCCTGGTTAACTGGCTATAAAAGCAATCTGCAAATTAGCGTGGATGCCTAAAAATGATAAATGATTAGATACCTTTCTCTTCAGGAAAGAAGAGATTGTAATGTTACAAACCCTCTTTACTGTCTCGGCTCAGTTTGGTTGTATGGCTGCTAATAGCAGCTCTCAAAACTTTCAATGATAGCTTGAAAAGATGCAGAAAAAGTAAGACTTAGCTACCAATTACTGTTTTTTAGTTGCCATTATGGCTTTAGAAATTTACACTGTATATTTAAAGCTTAGCATTGCATTTAAGATGGGTACAACTGATCAATTGCGAAACAACACATTCACTTCCTTTGTTTACGACCAGGAGTGGACAGCTCAAATTACTCAACAGTAAGCAAAAACAAACACAGAGGGTGAAATACACTACAAGGAGATCTGAGCTGTTCAAAGCCTAGGTATGGCACTGTTTGGGTGTGACAGTTTACAAATAAAATTATCTTAATACATGTCAAATCAGAATCTTAAGGATTTGGAGGCCCCTCCTAATTCCTACCTGTAGTGATGGACTGATAATACAATATGAACCACTCCATGCCATTTGTGCCACACACACAGCATATGGATTGACCATAATTACAGACAACAGAGAGCAAAGAGACATTCCCGTCAAACTCCTATACTTGCCTGAATGTCAACAAGGTGGTTAGAAAAGGCAAAACCTCCATCACACCACTAAACATCTAAATAAATAAAAAATGCATTAATCCTTTAATTTAGTTGATCCTGTTAATTAAATGAACTACACATGGTTTGTCTCTGGGTTTCCTTGCTTGCAAACCACTACAAATATGTAACTTAATAAAATTTGGCCATTTTAACATGTTAAATTATGTTACCAAGTTCCCATTTTCATCCAAAGATCTGTCTGTAGAGCTACAAAATGAAGCTCTGTGAACTACCCATGAATCAATTCAACCAAAAATCTTGAGGCATTCGAGTTAAAACCACAAATGTTTATATAAATATTATTTTCACTATCATTTAAGTTATTTTCTCAACAAAGCAATCAATCTCCCAGCGAATACAGCGTCCACAAGTAGTAAAAATAACCATTTAAAATGTCTTGTTCCAACATTACAGAACTATGATATTCAGTTTACTATCACACAGAACAAAGTTTAAACTACAGTATGTCTTGGATGTTTTGCAAAAAACTTAACTATGACTTATATTAAGGACATTTTTATATCAATAGATAAACGCGGTCGCCATATAATTTTCTGGCAGTTAGTTAATCGATAAATGGACTAATTGCTTCAGCCGTGCACAAAATATTTAGCTCTGTGAAGCTTTGACTATTTCTCACAAAGCAGTTTTAAAAATTAAATTTTTCTACAAAGCACTGTAACAATCACACCCGTCACTTATCAGGAGCTCAACCAGAGAACATAAAAGATTTAACTACCAGAAGCTTCCTCTCATTTACACTGACTGTTTAGTCAAAGAACACTCGATAATGAAGATTTGACTCGGTGGATGGATGCTTATCGGCAGCTCATAAAACTGCCTGACTGATTTCAAATTAAACCCAAGCTCTTTGAATTGTGTCACATGCGCCAAGTTATATGGTAAACTGACAAAGTGGAAAATATCAGGAATCTTATCCTCTTCTTCTTGGATAAACCACATGGACAAAATATATATATATATATATTTTAAATCCCAGGAAGTGCAGTGCCCAAAATCTCAACTTTAGCCTGATTGTGGTGGACACATATGGATTAATCCTGAGTGCCAGAACCATCCAATCTAGTTGCTTTGTCTTTTTTTTCTACTTTGTGTCACGCTGCTACGTTAAACTAAGCTAACCAGTGACAACAGTCAATCCGGTAGCTGGAGAGGATCTCAGCTTGACTCGTGGCTCATCGTTAAGGTGACTGTAGGTCAGAGCAGCCCCCGGGTTCCACCTGAGAGCAGCTCTGTTTGAAAGGACCCCCTCCTCTCGATGCTGGAGAAGCAGCCTGTCTGTGCCATAACTGTCAATCACAGCAGAGGAACATGAAAGCAGATGGATTGGTACATTCTGACTCAGCCAGATACATCCCTGAGCATCTTGTATGGGCTACAATCCCACCACACATCCACACGTATGAGACGGTGACCTCCTACACTAAAAAGATATGAAATGCAGCTATTAGGAAAAACACATTTATACACATACAGCTGTAACTGTTTGGAAAGGAAAACTAGGCTGCAAAGACTGACTACCAGAAGCTGGGTTTTAAAGTCCTAACAGATCTGTTTTGAAAGAATGCCCTTCAGCCTTTTCCATCGTTCTTCTTATAATTCAACTTTAGTATGGTTGTAATTGATTAGTGACCTATCATGGTCCACATGGAAACTGATAAAACTAATAACTAACAAAACAACCACTGCACTTGTTTTTTGATTTATTTGGTCTGTGGCCTGAATGATTTAAAACTGTGTAGTAGATTATTGTGTCATTTTAACTGGTGAAAGCATTTAACACTCGTTTTGGCTTTGAATCACTGGTGTTAGCGCTCCAACAACAACAGTGTTTATTGAACATTCAGATGTTTTTTTGTATTATTTCAACACAATCATATTATTATCCATCCATTATCTATCCCTGTGTATCTGCATTGTATTATTCTCTCCCATTTGTGTTCCATTTGATCTCATTTCACATTTTGTTGTTATTGGTCCTAGCTTGCCTCGGCCACGTAAAACACTTTGTAGCTTGGCCTCTGACAGTTGATATAGAAAAGAAAGGTTAGCATTTTTTCGATCTAAAAGCCAATTCTACGAACCAAACCTTGTCACTGATATATACTATCAATCCAAACACTTGTTCACTTTTACACTTTTTCCAAATACAATCTGTGTAACCCATTGTTTGTAACTGACGACTGATTTTTAATTATATTGGGTTTAGGTATTTTACAAAACAGTTTGGTCACAACTTCAGACTGACAGAAACAGTATTACTGTGGGCGGGTGGCTGTGGCTCGGGTGGTAGAGCGGGTTGTCCACTGATCGCAAGCTTGGCGGTTCGATCCCCGGCCCCTCCGCATGCCGAAGTGTCCTTGGGCAAGACACTGAACCCCAAGTTGCTCCCAATGGCAGGCTAGCGCCTTGCATGGCAGCTCTGTTGCCATTGGTGTATGAATGGGTGAATGTGAAACACATTGTAAACATTGTAAAGCGCCTTGAGTACCACTAAGGTAGAAAAAGGCACTATATAAGTGCAGACCACTTACCACTTACCACTTACTCTTGCTCTTGCTTGAATGTCTTGACAATTTGTAATATAATTATGCTGAACTTGAAAGATAGTAGAATACTTATTTTCAACATTTAATGTTCCAGTCTGCGTGACCGTTTGAAGAAGCTGACAGTTGAGAGAGACAGTCTGGAGAGCCAGTTGAAGAATGAGAAGGACGAGAGAGATCTCTATAAGGTGAAAGAAAGCTTTTCACATCAAAAGGCTGACTTTTTTTTCTCCAACAAAGCCTGTGTGTTTACTGTCTGACTTGACATGTTCTGTTCCTTTTGTTTTCTCACGTGTAGGCTCACCTGCGCAGCACAGAGCTGGAGAACACTAAGCTGAGTGCAGAGCTACAGATGCTGAAGGCAGTGGAGCTGAACCGGGAGGTGACCATCGCTCAATTCCAGGAGGAGCTGGAGAGGCTCAGGGCCTGCGTTGCCCAGCGAGATAGTCTGGAGAAAGAGCTGCTGGCACACAAAGCAGACAAGGTAGTAGTGGTTGTTTGTCATTTTGCTTAACACAAGTGATACAACTATCAATGTGGAATACATGTTCATTGCACCATGTGTGTGTTTATTAAAATCTGTTACTCCTCATGTCTTTAGGCGGAACTGGCCCGTGTACGTGAGCAGCTCCGTCAGGCTGAGGAGCAGCTTCAAGCATCCCGGCAGCAGGCCTCCCTACTAGCTTCGGAGCTCCGTGACTCAGCTAGCGCCCGAGACCACACGATGACTGAGCTGTACCGCGCCCGCGTGGAGGCTGACAAGCTCCGCGCCAGTCTAGCTGATGCTCAGGCAGAATGCCAACGCATGGAGAGCCAGCTTGACCGCATGAGGAGCACTGCACATAAGGAAGTGGTCAGTGTCTGACTTCCTTAATATAAATCTCCATCTTTAAGCCAGGACTGCGGGAATTTAGTGTAGAGGAATTTTCCTGAGGGAACTTTCACACTTTCCACTTTGATTAAGAGTTTTTCATATGAGAGTGAAAGAGAGCTGATGCCTCGAGCACACTGACATTTTTTAGTGTGAGCTATGTTTGCCATTTTAACAGAGTGCACATTGTTGTAATGAGGTTATGTTTTACCCTGATTTTTCAGTTGAACAGTTTTAACAGCTTTAGAAAACAAATGTCTTGTATATCTTAAAAGTTATTTACTGTTGCATCACCAACATATGTTGCTTTTAAACAGACACTGATACAAATGTGCATCTATTTTTTTTTTTTTTTTTTACATGTTTTCTTGTCTTTATGTCCCTCTGATTCAGGGTGTTGGGACCAGTGGGGATCTGACACCCAGCATGATGGTGGTGTCAGAGGCAGAGGCCGAGCTGCAGAGGGAAGTGGAGGAGCTGAAGCTGCGGCTCCACATGGCTGCTGAGCACTATAAGGAGAAGTACCGAGAGTGTCAGCGCCTCCGCAGACAGGTTGCCAAACTGAACACAACAGAGTCACAGGGGGTGAGTGCTGTGTTGCCAAACTCGTAAAAAGACAGAGCTAAAAATATATATTCTATGCAGGTCAATATGTGCCTGAAACAGTAGGTAAATTACATGTTGTTAAATTCTGGGTTGATGTTTGTGTATTTTTGCAGGAACCAAAGAGAAATGCATCCACTGAGACGACACTGGAGCCACTGACCCCCAGTCCAGAGTCTCCTACAGCAGGTACACACACATTCAAGTGCAAATATATACATCCATATCCATACATACTCCAAAATATAGTAGTCCTGAAACACTTAAACTAATTTTTAACATGGATAGCTGCACAAAACATACACAGCTTAATAGGCCAACAGTATCTACAGTTTTGTATGTCTGATAAAGTGTTTGCAGATGTCTGAGAGAAATGCATTATTTGAAATTTAGAGATACAAGATTACCCATTGATGATCTCCTCAATTGATCACAGTGCATTGCTAATAAATGACATTCATTATAGTAAGTGGTGTGACTGTTTCTAGACTGGACAACATTTTGCACTGTCCTTTTCACTATTTTTTGTAAAACAGCAAGTTGAAGCACATTCTGTGGAAAATTTCAAAAAATAATTCTAGGAAAGACAAAATCAGTAATAGAAGAAAGTCTGACTCTGAATGAGTCTGTTTGAAAAGAATGTTAATGTTAATCGCACTCATGTGATAAAACCTCTTAACCATCTTAAAATCAACAATTGGTGACATTTAAATGGAAGAATCTCTGAAGTAAAACTGTGACTCACTTTTATAGTAATGTTTTTTCTCCAATTTTTACTTATCATCTTTACAGAGAATTAAAACTTATTACATTGACTTGTGCATAATTAACCTGTACCTGAAGCAAAGCAGGGAGTGTCTAGCTGACTAACTTTTTTTGCTTTTACAGGAAACATTGCTGCTGCAGTCCTACAAGAAGCCGTGGAGATGACAATCACCCAAGAACTCAGTCACAAACAACCCACATATGCTGACAAACACATCAGCACAGAGAAAGAGGAAAGACAGAGAGAGAACACACTGAAGGAGAAAGCTGAGGTGGAGGCTGAGAGGGAAGTGAAACAAAAGGAAGCCAGTGAAAACAAGGAGAATGAAAAAGAGGAGAAGAAGGAGAGCCTGCCGGAGGAGAGCCTGAGGATGACGAGCTGGGTGGAGGTGGAGAATGAGAGGCTGGGTGCCGAGGAGAACAGCGAAGGGGAAAGGGCACTGAAGGCGGAGGAAGTGGGGGATGGCGTGGAGGAGCAGGGGCTGCCGGAGGTGGAGGGGAGGAGCATGGAGGAGGCAGAGCAGGAGCAGACTCGCTCGGTGGAGGAGGAGCTGGCGATGATGGAGGAGAAATGGAGGGAGCAGTGTGCAATCAACGAGACACTCAAACAGCGGCTGGCCGACGAGGAGGAGCGATTCAGAGTAAGACGCAAACTTACACACAAGCAACTCAAGATTTCTTAAAGCTGGGAGAGTTATGGCTGTTAGGATGCTGGATGATATGAGGGACCACTGCTCTCCTAACAGGCAGTGGTTGTGTGCATACCCATGAGCAGGATGTACCCCCAAACACAAACTGCTTTCTAAATATAGGTTAGAACACACATGCTCCAGTGTGGCCAAACACACTGATTCTATTCCCCGAATACCCATTTTTAATGCATCATATTGTTCCATAGTTCCTATTTTCAATTAATTAGTATATTTTCTATCACTGGTTGTGGTCACATACACAAAAACAATCCAGTCTTTTGACCTGATTTGTGACCTTAGGGATTTAAGTTAATAACTATTTTATTGATTAGCCATTTCTGTTTTGTCTCAGTCCATCTAATCCATAATGTACCACAAAACAGTTTAAATGCTAATTTTAAATACCCAAAACCCAAGGTGACATCTTGGAATAGGATATGTCCCTTGTCACCCTTGTCACCCGTGCATAAACCAAAAATATTACATTTACAGTATTCCATCAAATCCCATCATTAAAGGGCATAGAACAAGCAAATATTTTTTAAGTTAAGTCTTGATAAACTACTTAAACAGTAAAGTCAACGAGGGAGGGCATAGCTAGTGGCAGCACTTGAATAGATGTACTTATTTTAGCTGGAGGACTATCATTTTTAACAATTTATCTTGGTCACAAGTCTTTAATACTCGCTTATTTTTTCGTTTTTTTTTTAAGGATCTGTACTTAAACACAAGTGCCATGTCTCAATATATAAAGAATGTAAGCGATGTAAATCCTTTAATGTGGTTCACTATCTGCATGACACTCCCAGTTCTTCACTGTGGCCACCTTCAGCTCTTCCTTGTTGTGGGGTCTCGCAAGTGAAATGCAGCTTCATTAGACAGGTTTTACATTACCATGTTGCACTCTGCACTCCAAGTGAGCTCAAGTGATTGATTTTGACAGTCAAGGATATTTTATTTACCCTAGTGAGTGAGCAAGCCCTCGCCACAGCACCACCACCATGCTTGACGAATTAATTGGTAAGCTGTGGGTCATAAGCTGTTCTTTTATTTTTTTCTCCACAATTGCGATCATTGTGCTAAATAAGAACTTTGCTCCAGAACTCTACTGGTTTGCTTTATATGTTTTCCCAAAACTGCAACAAGGCCTCTCTGTTTGTGAGACTTACCAAGAGCTTACATGTTGCAGTGAATTCTGTTAATTGTTGACAGTGAAACATGGAAACATTCAAGTCTTGTGCTCCTCAGTCCACCTGCTTGTTTGACATTTTGTAGTTTTTTCTGTGGACTCTTGCTTTTTGAGACAATACACAACTGTATCCAATAATGGCTTCTACAGACCTGCACATGCATGGTCACCCCTGCAACTCTCAACCGACTCTGAGCCACACACGGGCTGTTTGGTGCATTAACTAACACTGAAATTACACAGCTGTCCAAAAAACATGTCATAGCCAAGTGTCCTTATACTTTGGCAATTTGGGCACCTTGTGTTCAAAGGACTATATCCCACATACACGCAATTTTTTCAGTATTGACATGAGCTTGGCACTTTTATGTAGTATCCATGATTTATTTGAAATAGAATGTGCTGAACCACACAACCTGAAGAACAAGAAATGCGTGACTGTCTAAATACTTACGATTTGGACCGTAGGCACTGCATCCATACCACAGATGAGCCAATGTGTGTGGTATGTGTGCGTGATTCAATAGTGCACTTGCATTTTGCGTGCGAACGTCTGCCAAAGCACCTACTGGCATTTAATCTCCATGAGTGAGTGTGTGTTTATCGGCGCTGTAAATACAGCTCTCCCTTGACTTTGATAGAGTCTCCTGTCTGAGGCGAGTGCCCTGGGCCCCGAGCTGCTCTTAATGGTCCCGGAGACTGACAAGAGAGGCAGCCGCAGAACGCCATGCTTTACGGCTGTTTACATCAGCCACCCAGAGGATGGAGAGAGGGAGCAGAATAGATGCTGAGAGACAGAAGTGGGAGGGGAGGGAGGGCACAGAAATACGCTGCTGCAGACTCCCTTCACCTGAACTTAACCCTCTAATGCTGCGCCGTAAATTTATGAACGAAGGGGAGGGTGAAAGAGGACAAAGGGAGATGAAAGAGAATGTGGGGGGAAGCAAAAGAAGGGAAGTAAATTTAAGAGTGAAAACATTAGTATAGACAGGTAGACACGAAGCAGAAAGAGAAACCACAGGAGAGGAGGGGATTTGGAACCTTTGAAATAAGGTGAAATGAGAGAGGAGCAGGCAACTAGCCATGTAAACTATCCCACAGGGTCAGTTCTGTTAGAGAGGAAGAGATTTATTACGATCCCCTGGTCCGCTTCAGCTTACCCTGCACACAGACCTTGTTTCTGTGGTTTTGGTGATGTGTTTTACAGTAAGCGCCACACATCTGACGCTGCAATAGGTTAAATACAAAGTAAATATTTTGCATGTGTGCATACCGATATTCTTCTTCACCACCTGACATAAATTAAAAACATGAAAAAGGAAAGAAGTTCTCATCAGCTAGATAAGATGTGTACTTTCCATCAGCTCTGTCTGTCACTTAGTATTTCAGTTAGTTATTTTTGAAAACAATTGGTAGATTAATGAATTAGTTAGATCAGAAAATGATTTGACACCTCCTTTTATTAATCAATCATTATATTATGTTCAAGCTAAAACGCCACATTGGTTAGGTTTGTCCTATGTGGTAGTGAATTGAATTTCTAGTCCCCATTTATCAGAGCCTGAAACTGTAAAAACAGGAGGAATTGTCAGATTTCCTTCAGTACTTGAAATAATAGTGTGTTATGTGTTGCTCCATCTGAAATATTAACCAAATCTAAGCTTAAAATCTTGACATTTCATCAAAATCACTATTCTACACATCTTGTTTAATATTTGGGTAAAATTAAGCGGCTTGCTTTGACCAGATTCAATAAAACACTAAAAATATGAGAACAAATGAGTTATTCAGCTCTGACCAAAAGTCACATGGCAGAAATGGAGGAAATGAGGAGGGAGACAGAAGAGGAATGAAATTTAACAAAGAACCAGGCTGGACACAAACCAGGGACATTGCATTTCACACTTTGAACTGAATCGTAATGGTTAAGCATTTGTTTTTTGCTTGTTTTCTTTTTATTGTGACATAAATAGCAAATACTGTCTGAATGCAATAAAATATTATAGATCTTAAATGGCAAGAGGCAGAATACATAAAACAATCCTTAATGGAGAAGTTTAGTGTCCCTGGCAGGGACTTTTACTCTCACTTTATCCCTTTTAAAGACTATTGAAGTGGATACAATAATTTAGCAGTACAATATTATGAACTCTAACTTGATGTTACTGTTTTTTTTTCTGTCTCTAGGTTCAGATGGCAGAGCGAGCCAGCGAGGTGACCGAACTGAAACGCAACCTCGCCCAGGCTCTTAGAGACAAAGAGCAACTGCAGGAGGTAAAGCAGCACCACCAGTGCTCTGTTACATTATTTTCAGTATAATGTTGCAAGTTTCAGTTCTGTAGAAGTGAGCCATCACCAAACTGACTCTTTACGGGTGCAGATTTCATTAATGAAACTGACTAAAGTTTTATTTCAGAAACTGTAGAAATGTCCATTTCAACATAGAGCTAACTGACAGTCAAAATCACATACAGAGATAATGTAGACTCTCAAGTGAAGTCCATAGCAATGTCACCACTTTCAATTATATGCAGTTTTTGTGCAGTGTATGAGCTCCTTCTGTAGCTTTTTCTTCTCTACTCAACACTCCTCACTACCCACTAATTAATACATCTATACTTGCTTCTTTCGCCCATTGGTACAGTGCCATTAGACAGTGCAAATGCCACACAACGTGTCTGTTTCACCTTCCCAACCCTGGTTTAAATGTTAAACCTGATAGCAGCGCACTAATGAAGTCATCAAGAGAGGAGGTCAGGGAGGAAAAGGGAGAGGAAGGAAGGAGGAACAAAATGGGAAAGGGTGAGTGCCTCTATCAGCAAAGTTAGAGCAGAGGGAGCCAGAGTCTGACACCCATTACAGTAATGAGTAGGGTACTAATGCTCTTGCTTCAGATATAATCACAAAGGGCAGAAACAGTGTAGTGGGAAACTTAACTCTGAGCTGAAAGTACTTACTCACCTTGTGGTTGCAGCGGTGAAAATGTGCTTTGGAAGTGACTGTTTTACTTCTAAAACTGGAATAACGACGGTCCTGTGCTTAGAGGATTTACACACTTAGGATGTTAGTAAAGAAAAACATGCATATGAAGAAAAACATTTTTAAAAAATGTCCATCATATGCACACGACACCATTAGTGAAAAATATCTACTCTAAAAATGTTGATACAAAGTAAAATTGATGAAAAGCATGGACAAATGTGAAAGTATGTGTCTAGGATCATGATATAAGGTATGTAGGCCATAACATCTTTTTAGAAATCGTAAGTTTGACTGCTTAACTGGACAGATATATCAGTTTAGATTAAATGCTGTGTTTGTAAAGTGTGGTTTAGCTGTAGCTCTCATGGATGGATGCTGTCTCCCATCTTTTCTCCAGGAGCTGCAGCGTTACGTGTCCAGGCAGAGGGAGCAGGAGGCTGGTCTTCAGGGTGCAGAGGTCAGGCAGCCGATGGTGCTGCGCTACCCCCTGCCCTACCCCCAGGACCCCTCCCCACCACCGCTGGTACCCCAGAGGCCTGCTGAACTGCAATACGGCAATCCCTACTCCACCGACACCACAAGAGGTGGGAGGGATAAAATCATTCTTTCATACGCTGTGCCTCTGCTCCCATTTATTCTCCCATAATTATATTTTCCTGCTTTTTAAACCATAAATCTTCCATATGTTGCTGTTTTGTTTGTTTTTTAGATCGGGTGGATGTTGCGCTGTCTCCTGAGCACATGCCCCGTCCTCCACCTGAGGCTCCAAATTGCGCCCATCCCTGCGCACCCCCAATCACACCTACCAGGCCAAGTCCAGGAGCACCAGGCTGCGATCGAGAGGTGGTCTGCATACAACCCTCCCGCAGCACAAGTCCTCCAGAGAGCCTTGAGCATCCGGCAGAGGAGCCACAGAATGTAAGTGCACACAAAACCAAATGGGAACACTGCCTCTTAACTGTAAAGCATGTTGGTATGATGTTCTTAATTGGAATTTTACATGGAGTATCTGTATTAAATGACGTACTATAGTCTATGCATATATGAATAAATATATGAATAAATCTGTTATTTTTTGGCAGTAAGATACAAGACCATAATTGATCACAGGAAGTAGCGTAAATGTGTGACATACTAATTGTGATCCTAGTCTTTGCTTTCTTGTTGCCTTTGTGTTCCGCAGCCAATGAATTCCTGCCTTGATAATCCCTCATTTACTCAGCCTCTCTCTGTCTCATTCTCTGGAGTGCTCCTCCATAACTGAATGGAGGGAAATGCGGCTTGCCCTTAAAAGACGGAGCCTGGAATTCATTTGCATAAAGCTCTAATTAATGTCACTCCTTCAGAGCTCAAGAGAGATGAAGATAACGAGAGCTGGGGGAGAGTAATTAGGCGAGACCTAGGATCGGTTCGTGACTGTCGGATTATATCTTTGGTTGTTTGTGTGCAAACTGAACAGAAACTAGTGGAAGTTTACTGTATGCTAATCACCGAATAGAAGCATACAGTAGTTGCACAAGCTGTACCTACTTGCACTTCTGTCAGTTCAGTTATTTCATGGCTCTTTCAACCCATCTCCTCTTTTTGTGTGTAATTACTGCCTCTGTGGATTGTGTATATGTATGCATACTACTCTGTGATCAGTCTTCATTTTCCACCCTTTTGTGTGTACCTACGCTGTGTGTTAAAGGTGGCTGACGGGGCTCAGCCATCCTGTGACCATCAGTCCAAAAGACGCAGTGAAGCGAGGAGCAGCTTCTGCTTTGACTCCAGGTAGCACACCTACTCACAAGCACAAAGAATAACGTTAGAATAGCTTTACGTATAAAGAGGGAAAGAAATAAAACACAAGAATATTATAATAAAACCGAGACAGTGGGGGTGGGATTCCTTCTCCATGTATCAGTCAGCTTGTGTGCTGAGCCAAACAAAGCTAATATGAATACACTGACCCCATGGAGTGGGGAGGTGTCAATGTTCATAATAATGTCTAGGGCTGCAACTCATTATTATTTACATAATAAATTAATTCACAAATAATTTTTCTGATGTAACCCGTAAATCATTTGTCATTAATGATCATTAAAGCTGCAGTACGCACAAATCTGGAAAAGAATACGTTAATTTGAATTTTGAATTAAATTTGAAATACAGCTGTCCCCTCTCTATCCTACGGCTCTCCCACTAGACTTCAAACACGCTAAAACTAAAGCCTAAAAAAAGTCTAGTTTACTCTCCAATATAATTACAACATGCTGAAAGGTTATTGTGAAATATTTGCCCAATGACACCCCCAAAAAATTTGATGTCTTTTGTCAAATTCCAAATTCTAAAATACTGACATAACACTAATTTTAAGAAACTGCTTCTGGGGCGCCCCGATAGCCTAATGGTTATGTCGCGTGACCCAAGTGCTAAGGCGTAGCGGCTGTCCTGGGTTCGATTCCGACCTCAGGCGTTTACTGCATGTCCTTCCCCACTCTCTTCCATTTCCAACTCTATCCACTGTCCTATCCAATAAAGGCATAAAAGGGCAAAAATAAATCTAAAAAAAAAAAAAAAGTAGAGAGGGACACTGCGGATCGGATTGAGCTTGGTAATTCATTCCACCACCGGGGGACGACAGAGGAGAACAGTCTAGTAAGCGACTTAGAGCTCTGTTGAGACGGTGGGATCAGGCGCCTTTCATTGACAGGAAACAGCGTTATAAACTGGCCTCTGAGTTTGAATCACATGATGACAGTAAAGTAGCTGAACATTTTTAGTTTTAATCTGCAGGAAGAGATTCATGATGAATCCAACAGAAGCTATCAGACGATCAGACAGACATCATCAAACCTGCAGCCAATCAAAACAGCCACTGAGAACGTCAGTAAACAGTGACTGAAAACAAGAAAATACAGCAACTGAAGACAAAGTAAACTGTGAATTAAAAGGTCGGTAAAATCAACTGAAAGGTCAGTTTCAGTCTGAGGAAATTAAACTGCAGTAAAAACAAAGAGATTGATTAAGAGAATGACACAGTGAAAACTAAAACTGATATTCTGAGCTGCAGAAATGAAATCTAAAACTTCAGATTGACCGTTTTTAACAGCATTTTTCAGACCTCCAGTCAGAATCTGTGTTTTTATAGATTAATAGTGGTTTAAAAAGAACCAGAGGTTGTCATGTTTCCTGTTTGACTTTTTTATATTTACACTAAAATCTAACAAGCTGCTGAATCCTTCAGAGAGTCAAACCTGAACACACCTCACAGGTAAGAACCAGTCAGACCAGTTTAACAAACACACACACACACACACACACACACACACACACACATACACACACACACTCTCTCTCTCTCTCCCTC
>OMNN01000539.1:0-10055 GCA_900302755.1 Chromis chromis | reverse complement strand
CAATAACAAAATCTGACATCTTGTCTTTGTAAGAAGTGGAAAAGTGGCATTCCTGACATATATGTCAGGAATGCCACTTTTCCACTTCTTACAAAGACAAGATGTCAGATTTTGTTATTGCTGTGAAATTTGCTGTGATGACACATTCAACTCAACAATCACAGAAAGCTGCAATAATTGGTTTTGCAATTTCATCTGGTCCAGTTCAGGATTTTACAGCCTGGATTTTCTGGAAAAAAAATGCTTTCAGTCAATAATTAATTATGATTGTAAGCAACAGTGCAGGCATCAAAATCATAGAACTAGCTCACAGGAGCAATTACGAAAATGCTAAACATTGCTTATACTTGATAGATCTGAGCTATAGCTTGTCCCCGCGGCTACAACAAACCCTCTGGTTAAATTTTAACAAATCACACAGCGGATGCAACAATGCAGCTGCGCTTGAGCATTAACCCTCCCCCTGATCCTCATACCCTCTTATAGCCGTGATTAAGAGCCACTAGGCTCACATAAGAGGCCATGCTGCCCCTCCCCACCCCCTGCTAATGTACACTAACTGTACCTATAGCCCATTATGGAGGCAGAGGAAGAGCAAATCTCTGTTTAACAGCCACACATTTAACACACACTCTGTCATCTGGCTGAGCATTGTTAGTATGAGCTAGTCATTTTATAACTGCCTTTGTGTGAAGCTGGTGCATGAGTGTGAGGAAGTGTGTCTGTTTAAAGATTGGTATTGTGAGGCAGGGAAGGCAACGCACATATGCACACACACACATGATTGATTTCCACAGAAGGAGAACCTCCACTTTCTGGAATCAAGATTAATAAGAGGCCGATCAGATCAGTAAGCAGAAGGAGGAGGACGAGGGGGAGAGAGAGGAGGAAAGTGTGAGAAAGCACTGAAGCGAGATACGATAAATACAACCGGTTTAGTCTTTGTCTGCTTTTGTCCATTGTGCACAAAGCAAAGAAGCCTGAAAACCACCTGAACACCTACATTCACACCCACAAACACTCACACACACACACTCCCCAGATCTGAAGTCAAAGAGCAGAACAGGCAGATCAAACACCAGCTAGTTGTCAAGGTCCATATAGATGTTGAGCTGAGGAATCAGACACACTCGTGAGCGCACACAACTGTTCTTCTGGGACCTCGACAGCTTTAATGACAGCAAGCTGCACTGAAAAGGGGTCATTGAGGGGGGAGTCACCGTTCAGAGGCCACACACACACACACACACACACATTACCTCACACAGGACACACACCTGCACTTATCCGCACAAGAGCGAGCAAATAAATTCAGTTCACGTGAACCGACGGACAAAGTTCCAGGCTCATGTACAGTCACGGATACAAAACGGACATACGGATGTAGTTTTAGTTCGTCGATGGATGCATATGCGAACACACACTCGCGGTGCAAGCGCAGCCGAGGGTGTACGCTGGGGAAGGTAGGATCCAATTTGATTTGACCTTGACAGCAGAGAGAGAGGGGCTGGTGGGAGGAGGGATAGAGGGATGGATGGAGTGTAAGGAATGGAGTGATGGTGTGGGGCCAGATGCCTGTTGCAGATACTTGAGAGAAATGAGATGACCTTGAACTGATCGAGATAAATCATAGAACAAGAGACAGCAGTGTGACACGGCGACATCTGTACACATAAAACTGTGTGACAAGGATGCATCAAATGTTGAGGTTAATCTAAGCTACATGTGTGCGCAGCATAATATCCTGTGCAATAAACCTACAAATCACACGCAGTGAATTTTATTGGATGCTCCAAGACTGACATGCATATTGCAAATTCTGCTTCTTTGTTACTGATAGAAAATTAACTAAGATTCTATTTTAAGTTCATTATAAATCTGATGCAATCACAATCATTTCTTACCAGTGTAAATTTGTGATGCAACCACAAAATAAACGCAGCCAAGAACATATTCTGACAAATATTTTCAGCATAATTTCATTAAAAAATAAGAAATTATCAAGATGATAAATTCAGTGTTTTCCATTTTAATTTATCCTGTTGAGGGGAAAAAAGTAACAAACAATAAAGAAAAAAACCTTTGCCAAGAAATAATTACCATCTATATCCTTGGAGTTTCTTTCATTAAAAGGACATTTACAAACATCATGGTTTATATTGTTCAAGTAGCAGACAAGAATTTTCTCTTCCAGATTAGCAAAACAAAAAGGCGTCCTTATCATCGGAGATGTTGTTTATTACAACCAAATCACAGATGTGCATTAACAAACAGTTCTCAGTTTCTGTTTGCTCATCTTGAGCACATTCTTAAAAACATCAGACAGCTCCCAGATGTGAATTTGTGCAGCTCTGAGATCAGCAGATAAGTGGGTAAATGTCGACATGCTGCAAACGCAATCTGCATAAGTCATCTGCAAATGTATCCTGCGGTTAATTGGGAAAATTTACTTTATTTTATAAACTAAAGCCAAGCAGCAGCTACAGTGGATGTGTTTAAGCCAATAAATAAAATACTTAATGCGCTGAATCAGTGTTGGATTGAACATGTGGACAACAACAGAATAACTACATTTGTTTATCAATCAACCAAACCAGCAGCTTTAATCTGGACAGTAATTGTTGTAAGCTGACATTATCCACAATTTGCGGCAGCAAGGAATGTGATATAAAAAGTTAACAAGCAGTAAAAATGTCTTCAATGTGGAACCATTTTAAATTAGAAAGCAGCCCAGCATCCACTTGTAATCTGTGTTTTGCGAGGCAGCGTGAACAATATAACTTTCAACATGACAAATTTTATATTTGTAGAGTCGCGACTGATTTTGGTCAATTTTGTAACTAACAGAGATCCTTACGAAATAAATTTATATAAAAATAAATCAAAATTGTTAAAGTTCAGAGGTATAAAGCTACGCAGGATGTTCAGGTATCATATTAGGTCATTTCAAGGCAAAAAAAAATGCAATTGAGACTGCATTACTTGTGTATTGTTGTATTAAGTAATAGTATCTTGAACTCTGCATAAATGTGTTGCTATTGGCCTGCAGATGCACCCTGCAGTCTGTGTTTGGTTCACAGTTCAGCATATTTTTAACCACTGAGCAATAATTTTCTTACCTGCTCTTCCCACACTGTGTCCACCCAATAGCATGATCTCTCTATTCTCATAGCATCCCACTCCCACACTTTCTTTCTCCGCTTCTCTCTCCATCTCTCTTGCCTACTGACATGTACACATTTGCTAAATATTGCAGCCAACCTGCCAACTTCTCACATTTACTATCACACAAATGAAAAAAAACACAAATGAATCACAGCAGACAAAGGGAATGGCAGCAGATATGATGCAGGAGCAATCGATCAGGCCTTTCGTAATCCATTTTCTGCTTCTTGGTGGTAGAAGAATCAGAGCGTGTGTCAGTGTGTGCATCTGTGAAATGAATTTATCAAGACAGCCTGCGTATGCAATCTATGGGAGAGTGAGAGAATTGGGAGAAAACTTGAAGAACAAAGAAAATTCTGGGCTCTGCATTCTAGGTAATCTGAGAAGTCTTATCAGGCTCCATCAATCATTTCTACAACATGCTATCGCGGGTGAGAACTGTGGGATGGCAGTGTGGGCTGGGAATGGCTAGTGAGGGGAGGGGAGGGGGTTATGAGGGAAGGGGTTTGGGGGTGTTGACAGAGTGGGACGAAGTGGGAGAGAAAACAAGGGCTGAGGGACGGGTGGGCCTCCTGCCCTGAACTTGAACTTGGAGCTGGTGGGGTCGGCGAGGGGAGGACGGGGTCAAGTGCTCAGCGTGGATGGAAAAGGAAAAATCCAGCCGAGTGACATCAATATCTCCCCGCTCGGAGACAGATGGGGGACAGGGGACGCGGTGCTATTTAGCAAGCTGTCTCGCGAGGAAACTCCAGCATTTATCTCAAAGTGTTTCAGCACAGTGAGTGAATTCTGCTCTTTTGCTGGCTTCATAAAACACAGAAACCCAGATTATGCAACAATCAGACCCTAACCGAGGTGAGATCTGCTAAAAAAATAAACACTCGTCACTACTAGAAAAGAGAATTTCATCTTCGTCCGTCACTGATTGAGAAGGAGATTTAAAGAGGCAGCAGATAGAAAAGGAATAAAGTTCATTAAAAGGGGATGATTTTGAGACAGCTCCAAGATGCGACACACAAACATTTATTCCCTTTGAGGGTTAAAATAGGTCAAACTCGCTGACCAGCCTACCTTAGTCTGGAGATAGTGGGGGTAGTAGTATGTGTAGTGGGGGTACATTGGCTGCTGCTCCAAACGCTTTCCCATGTAGCTGGAATCCAATTGAAGGTCCTGGAGGCTGGAGATAGAAGCTCACAGGTGGGGTTACGATCGCTCCGAGGGGCTGGCCTGGATCCTTCAGACGGCTGCTTCCAAGAGTGGAGGATGCAGAGAGAACCCTCTCCTCTGGCTGGTGAAGGTGATGAATGCACAGAAGAAGGGATGGAGAAGAGGACGGAGAGTACTTGGGATTTCAGTCTGTCTACTTGTCTGGGAGCTCACAAAAACATTCCTCCCGTAAGGTCTGGAAAGAAAGATCCCTGGGAGAAGGAGGACGTGGAAAGGGAAGATATGAGAGGATAGCAGGAGGCAGTACAGGAAACAATAGAGGGAATTGACGGAGAGAGGGTAAAAGAAGAGGGAAGAAGAGGATGATGAAGAGGAGGAGGAGGGATGAATGGTTGGGATCCGGTTGCCGGTTCCTTGGACTCTCTCCGCACTAAAAATCAGACTTCTTCTTCTCTGCTGCCCTCAACATGCCCCTCAATTTGCTTTCCAGCGTCTCTCTCTCTTGTCTCTTTTCTCTCTTCCTGTGTATCCGTTTCCCTGTCTCGGTCTTCCTCCCCCTCTCTCTTACACCAGACGAGACCCTGATCCCACGGGGAGCTCGGCTGTATCCTGGAGAACACACGCTGTCCTCTGCTCTATCCTCAAAAGACAGTGAAATCAGCGATGAACTCACACATGGATGTGGAGCTGGGGAGAGGAGAGGAGGAGGAGGAAGAGGAGGAGGAGGAGGAGTAGAGAGGGTGGTCTGGAGCTGAAGCTGTGACTGCCTTTTTTTTTTTCTTCCCTCACTCTCTCTCTCTCACTCCCTCCCTCTTTTGTTAAGCTCCGGGGATAGATAGGTAGATATCGCTGGAGCCCGGCGTGGAGGATGAGCAGAAAAGAAAAAGCCTCAGTAAAAACTCCTCTCGCTGAGGAAGAAGAAGCAGATAGCCTTATCCAGACGTGCACTCACACAGAGGAAAATCCCTTCTGATCCACAAGGTGCCCCCTCCAACTCTCTTCTCTTTTCTTCTCTTCCCCTCTGCGATCCCTCTCTCTTTCTTCTCAAGCTCTCTCCCTGACGCCTTGCTTCCCACTGAGCCTGGCAGCCGTCACTGTGTGTGTGGTGGTGGTGGCAGCAGCGGCGGTGGTGTGTGTGGTATGTGTGTGACTGTGCATGTAACTGAGAGGGGAGTGTGTTTTGTGTGGCTGTTGGCGTCTGCTCTACTCTGCTTGCTGAGGCATAGAGGGGCTCGGCTTCAGCGCAGCGACGCTCCTCCCTCGCTCTCTCTCCTCCTCTCTCCGCCGGTGTCTCTCGCCCACTGTGTTTATCATGGAGCTATAGAACAGTGGGAGTGGTCGGTCCTGCCCTTCCTCAAATCCCCCGTGTGTGTGTTTGCACTAAATAGAAAACTGAGAGGAAAAGAGGGAGATGGGCTGTTGTGCTGGAAGGCAGAGGAGGGCGGGAGAATGAAGAGTTAGAGCTGGGGTAAAGGGTGAGAAGAGGATAAGGAATATAATTTGGAAACAGAGAGGCCCCCCTACTGGCACTGTATAGGCGCAGCAATGCTTTAACTGATCATAGTTTCTATTTGTCTATTGTGCAGCATCACAGTCAGTTACCAGGATGTATAAATACATACGAGGCTCTCTCCAAAGCTGCACAGTGAAGGGCCCAACATGAAGTGTGTACGTAGTTCAGCGGTTGTGTGGCACAGTGACCCACTGACACAGTGCTGCCTGTTATGTGATGTAACCAGGTTTAAGTAGTGCTCTTACATAAGCACAGTGAGCCATGCATGAAAAGACTGCTCTGCCCTCTGACTACAGCTGTGTGTGTGTATGTGTGTGTGTGAGGAAGAGACAAGGGTTGGCAGACAATATGAGTTCACTGCAGTGGAAAAAAGGGGCACGAGAACAGAATGCAAACACAAAACCTCCTCTAAGATAAGGGCTTCATTTCTTGTGGGCAATTAAACTACTTTACAGCCCGTGATGCAAAAGCACATCACTGTCTTTGTGCTATTGTGCGCTCGTCTGAGAGGGTCTTTTTTGTCACTGCGCCCACGTGTCTGTCTATATTTTTATAGCGTTCTTTTGTCATCTAACAGAACACACAATAATGATATGTTTGGCTCGGAGTTACATTATCAACAAAAAATCTTCCCAAGTGGCATATACAGTAGAAAGTTAGCGGGTGAAATGAAAAATGCAAGCAGTGTATAGTCAGAAAAGGTACCTGCAACATCACAAACAAACTTTGACAACTGAAAAACAAATGTTTGATCCAGATTAGGACACGCCAGAAAAGATAAGAAGCAGCAATTAAACGGGCCCCGACCCTCTCATAATATTCTAACCACTGTAATGTATGCATAAATGGCCTGGGGGATGAGCATAAATGTGGGTAAACATTGTGTACACCACTGATGATGACAGTGTTTATTTTCCTCAACAACTGTGTGATTACAGGCGTAGGTGTCACCATAATTTGCTACCGTCCTAATTGGGTTTTTCAGCTAATCGGGAGAGTTTCTACTTGAATCTTGTCTCGTCTTAGTTCGGCGCTGGTGTGTGAAGGCAGCTCTGATTCATAACCTATAACACAGTGCAGCAGTAACATCATGCCTGCAGGCGAGCCTGGACTCGGCACTGTGAATCACTTGTATTTTCATTTTCATCTGTATTGCCTTGTTAACCATGTGACAAATTGAGTTTATTTATTCCACGTACTGAAACAAGTGCATCTCCGGGACAGCATACATTACATGCTGCAATTTGTATACAATGGGAGTTTTAGCTGCACATTAACACTTGATCTGTGTAATTGTGTTTTTGTGTAAATGTTGGTAATGTTTAATAAGATGGTGTATGGATGAATATTATGTAAATACTTGGATTAACCTTGAATTCTGCAGATATACTGCCAGTGGGTTTTATATAGTTTATAAATGTCATATAAAGAATCACAGGGTTTTGTGAATACTGCTGTAAAACATTTAGTAAAATATTCAGATCCTTTACTTAAGTGCTAATACCACATTGTAAAAATACTCTGATACAAGTAAAATTCCTTCATTTAAAATGCTACTTAAATACAAGCATGTAGGTATAATTAGGAAAATGTACTTAAAATATTGCAAATAAAAGTACTACAAGAAAAATGTCCTGTGTGACTGTTACTGTTATATTTTATATAATTAATTATTATTATGTAAATGCATGGTGCTACAGTTGAAGTTGGTTGAGGAAGAGCTCATTTTGAACTATATTATATACGACTACAACTAATGATTATTTTTTACTAGGGAGGAATTCACTATTATGTGACACCTTTACAATGATTGTTTTGTCCAACCAAGAGTCCAAACCTCAAAATTATTTGTAAAATAACATTAAAAAATATGAGAAAATTATGAAAAGAAAAGAAAAGCAGCAGATATTTACATTGTGAAGCTATAACATCATCTTTTCTAAGCTCTTCATGTGTTGTGTCCAAAAAATATAGTTAAAATATAGTAAAAAAACAACAACCTAGTAACAAATGCAGTGCAGTAAAAAGTACAATATGTCTGAAATGTAGTCGAGTAGAAATAGAAAGTGCCATTAAAAAAGACCTATAAAGTATTAAAATGTGTATGTTACTACAGTACTTACAATGTACTTAGTTACATTGCAAAACCGGATTACTGATAATATTATAGTATATTTATCATTGACAACAGCCGTTCTCTGACATCCAAATGATCACACAAAGGAAGTCAGTCATCAGGTAAAAGGCTGCTCAGCTTACAGTGAATAGACTTGAAATAAGAGTCAAGAAGTGACTCAGTCATCGAGTCACAGCTGTAAGAGTCAGACTGAAGCCATCAGCTGACAAGTAGTTAAGATAAGCACAAATACATACATCAAATACACCCTTCTGCTTGAAGCGATGCAGGTTCCTGCCTCTGCGCACACTCTTCAGAGGAAAAGCTGCTTCTAATTTGAGATCAGCAGCATTATTACAAGAAGAAGTACAGAAAACAGCGATGGCACAAGAAAGTAAACCGATTTTACAGCCGTGCAGCTCCATGAGGCTGTATTTACACTGAGTGCTGCTTTAAGCTAAAATGCCAACAAGCCTACAATGACACTGTTAACGTGCTGTTGTTTAGCAGGTATAATAGCTACTGTATGTGCTAACATTTGCTAATTTGCACTAAACACAAACTACAGATGACGCTGGTAGGAATATCAGCAGTTCTGTAAATATTTGGTCATCAATTTTGACCTTTTGATGGCACTAAATGGAAAACTAATTGCAAGGGAGCACTAACAAAATTACAAATTATCAGTAAAACATGAATGTCTGCACCAGATTTCATAGGTATGCTTCACTTCAATCACTGCGCTAGATAAGTTAGTAAAATGAATCTGAATTGTATGAATTTTTATAGTAATCTCATCAATAGTTAGAATATTTAAGTGGTGGTCAGACTTTATCTCCTACATTAAAATGCCTCAAACAGCTGCTTAAACATAACAGAACCTAGATGCAAAACCACTTTATGAGATTATGTTAAATGAGACACACAAAGATTATACAATGAATCACGTCCCAGCTTAATAAGATATAATGCGGGCGCTCCAATAGCCTAATGGTTATGTTGCGTGACCCAAGTGCAGAGGCGTAGCGGCTGTCCCGGGTTCGATTCCGACCCCTCTCTGTCCCGTTTCCGACTCTATCCACTGTCCTATCCAATAACAGCATAAAAGGCCAAAAATAAATCTTTAAAAAAATAAATATCATGAAAAAACTGATGTCAAGTAATGCTAGTGGAACAGCTGATGCTTAGCATCTTTCCCCTATGGCACCAAATTAATACACTGATTATGATCAAGTTTTTAAAGTTTCTCTGCAGTCATTGATAAAACTCCTCAAAACTAATCTCCATGTATCAGTTGCATATTCCATTCCTTTTCCATTAAAGGTCCCATATTGTGCCCCTTTTCAGCAAATTATTCAAACTCTTATATGTCTGCAAAGTGTGTCGTTGAGATTTTTTAGCTTACTTTTAGTTACATAGAGCCTGGGTCAGTTGTTTTGCTGCCTTGTAAAGCTGAGAGGATAACTAGTTGTGGGGGACTTGAGGAACAGCAGAAGTAAACCTCCTCATATCATAACAGCTTTAAAGCAACTACAAAACAAAATAGAACATCATGAACTGTCCACCCCTACTCCGTCAAACCTCTCCCCACTCGCTCACCTACAATTCTGAAAAACACCATATGGACATTTTAACAACTAAAAAAAACTTGACTTTCACTAAAGGGGTCTTTAAGGCTATTAAACATTTTACTCATTAAAGTACCTCCTATCATAATATATGTTTTTGGTACATTCCGTCTGGGCCATTTCTTAGTGAATTAACTACACTAGTTTTTTTCCAGCCCATTACATGTAAGTCATATTTCAGCCTCGTCTAGATGGCAGAAGAGTTACTGCATGAGCTCATCTTGCAGTAATTCCCGCCTGAACTTCACAGTGAATGAATGTATAAGCAAGTTGTTGGGGTGGTACAAGCAAAACAGACTATATTGATTATATTGCACTTTTAGTTAAGGAGTGAGCACTGCTGAATCTTTTTGCAGTCAGAGGGGTTACGCTCACGGAGCAAAGCAGCGTGATGGAGGAAGGTTAGTCCTTCATTCAATGGCGCCATGTGTGGAATGCCAAACAACGAGGGACATGGGGGGGTTCA
>OMNN01000537.1:0-21910 GCA_900302755.1 Chromis chromis | reverse complement strand
GTGTGGATGAGCAGTCTGGTTGTGTGTCACAGTTGGGAAGCGCTGACCAAAGAGAGAGACTCAGCTCCCAGAGGCCTGGTACTGGAGATAGAGGAAAGCCTGGACGCATGGAGACAGAGGTGCAAAAGCATTCTTCTACTTTCAAGTCTATAAACTGTCTGATGACTGACTGAACAGTTTATGCCTTTGACCTTTAAATAACAAGATGTAATTTGATGTTTCTTTGTGTAAAATTGCTCCTTGGGAAAAATGAAGTTTACCTTGACCTTAAATCTGTTTTTAGCAGGGTGTTAGTATATTAGTATTAATGACCTTTGTGAGATTACTTTGTTAAACTGTGTTGTGTTTGCTTGGTTCAGGTCTTGTCCGAGGAACTTGTGGTGGGTGGTCCTCGCTGGGTGTCGCAGTGGGCTACTCTCGCTGCCAGCCACATCAGGACAGACCCTGAGGGTTCCGGACGGGACAACCACATCATGGTCACCGAGGACAGAGGTACTTTAGGTACTTGACGTTTCTCGAATCTCGTGAGACTCTGTCAGTCATAAGATGAAACGGGCTGACTGATGCCAATTAGGAGTTATCATAAAGACTGATCACCGATCTATGGAACTGACTTTACTTATGACGTATAACCAATCAGAAATCAATCAAGATCACAGATTTGTGACTACAGGTAAAGAGAGGCAGCCAAATTTACATTTGTAAAAAAATTTATTTTATCTGGAATCAGTTAAAGATTAATACTGATAATCAAAAAAATTATAAATATCAGATCTGATAATGAACCTGGTTGATAGTCAGTTGAACCCCAGTGCACAATATCATGCTAGAACCTCATAAGAGTATCTATTTCAGAGATTTCAAGTCTTGCTGAGTTTGGGGGATTTTGTTCATATAAAACTTTAATAAGTAACTTTCGGCAACTACTGTGGCATCAAGACACAAATGCATGATAAGGATAAATAATTTAGCAAAATGTAACCACAGCACAAGTAGATTGGGGTCACAAATTGACTCTGTAGTCATTTACACAGCAAACTGTCTTAGTTCCTAACCTGCAATTCATACTAGACCAACTAGGGTGTCATGGCAAAACCTCCAAGAGTACTGAGATACTGATTATGAATTCAACTTTTCATCACAAGTGTGAGGTTCTGTTATTTTGCTCAAAAGTTACATATTGTGGCATGTGCACGAGGCTGCTGTTTAGCAAAAGTTACACTTTAATCATAGATTTTGCAGCAGAATAGTGTAACATTTTATATGTGGAACATGTCAACATATTGGATACCTGCTTTTAATATACAGTTATTTTGTTATCTTTGCTCTTTTTCCCTCAGTCAGACAACCTGAGGTACATCTATTAAGTTTCTGCTGCCTCAAGCTTCAAGAATAATTGACGACATCCACATAGGGTCTTTCTGAAAAGGATCACACATTTTTCACCATTCAAAAAAAATGGCACACTTTTTGACATTTCATTAAACTAGAGCATTGCAGATCACTGCTACCACTGACATGTAATATAAATCCATCCAAGGGCTCACTTTACTAATACACGATTTTCTCTCCTTTCAGCTGAAATAAGCGAATCCAGCCACTCGGCCTCCTTTCCCTCCTCTGGCTACATAGAGCGTAAGAGAAGGACCCTTCCCCAGCTACCTGGTGAGGAGCTCAGTCTGGGGAGGAGGACCCCAGGCTCAGGCCTGCGTACAGATATGGGGGAGAAACAGGACACAGAGCTACAAGAGAAAGAGAACCAGGAGGAGAAGGTGTCCAGGGGTAAGAATCGGCCCAGTCACAGCACCGGAGGTGTTGGCAGTCACAGTGGCAGCCCCAGTCGCTCCTCACCAGCCAAATCCCAGGACAGCACTGGTGGCAGATCCGGTCAGTCAGGTGTGTTGACCAAACTCCCCCCTCGTCCAATGACCAGTGGGGAGAAGAGAATGGAGGAGGCAAGGAGGAGGAAAAAGGAAGACGAGAAAGCGAGGGAAAGTAGTGGGAAGCCATTGTTGAGGCAGGAGAGTTTTACTGTGGAGAAACCGAGCGCCAACATTGAGCTCATACCACGTATTGATGGGCTCACTGGCACCAGAACTCAGAGCAGGGAGGCAGGCATCGATAGCGCCACGCTGCAGAAAGACTCAGAGGCTGTGGCAGCCTTTCTAGAGACCACTGTGTCAGACCAAGGTGATCCCCCAAGTCAGTCCATAGAGGGCTCCATGTCGCCAGAGTCAGATGTGGACACAACAAGCACAGTAAGCCAAGCTGACGGGGCGAGAAAAGTCGTGCAGAAACGCCGGACTCTTGCAGGACAGCAGAAGGAGAGAACAATAGTCTGCTCAACCAGTAAGGGTCCCGCTGGGGGCAGAGAGACCCAGGACAGGAGGGTCAAGAACAGAACATCTGCTCCTCCACAGCCCAGCCGCCCCTGGACTTCCCTGGACCTCACTGACGATGATGTCAACTCCAACTCACTCCTTTCCGACTCACAGCCCACTTCAACACGAAGTCAAGAATCCAGAAGCTCACAAGCCAGAGCCCCCACAGGAAGCACAACAGTGGGGGCCAGCACCAAGTCTAGTCGGGCTAAGATCACCCAAGCCCCAGCCTCCTCTGCACCCAGTAAAGCCACCAGTGCCCCCAAGCCTCGGCCCACCAGGGCATCCTTGTTAAGGCGAGCCCGACTGGGGGATTCATCAGACACCGAACCTGCTGATCTGGACCGGATGTCAGTGGCCTCTGAGGCCTCCACCACTAGTTCCACTTCCAGGACAGGGATGGCAAAACGGGGAATGTCCAGGATAGAAGCTCTGGCACAGCCAAGGAGGCCCAGGGTGGGCTCCCCATCTGCACAGAGTGACTCGGAGGCCACTGTGACAAGAAATAGAGGTCTGGGGGCTCGCAGTGCGGCAGGTGATTATGGTATCAGACAAGGACTGAGAGGGTCCAATGTGAACTCAGTTTCTGGACCCAGAGCCAGAGCTAACAGCGCCTCCAAGCTGCCTGACAAGAACAAAGGAACCTCCTCATATGGACACGTCACACCTGCATGTAAGGTTTTATAGGTTTCTTACATGGAAATCTTATGTTATCTGCTACACATTCTGGTCTTTGTACATTCAAAATGATGCTTTTACTGTAATTATCTGCTTGTACAACCAAAATATCTTTCAAAAAGAATATTAATTTCATAGAAAACATCATCCTGCATTTTAATTATCATCTAAACTCTGCTACCGTTCTCTCCTCAGCTGGCACTCGGTGGCGGCGTGTTCCCGTGGAGTACGCCTCCACCTCGGAGGACGAATATGGCTCAAATCGCCACATCTCCAAGCAGGGTCACACTCGGCCATTCCCTTCTACTCGAGTAGCCCAACTAGGAGGTTCAGCCCCAGCAACCCCTAATCCTTCAGGCCTGGCTGCCCTGAAACAGCACTCCAGGGAACAGGATGATTATATGAGAGACTGGACAGCACACAGCGAGGAAATAGCCAGGTATGTAGGTGACAGGTACTCTAGTGCAGTTTGAGAGCACTATTCAAACATACTTGTCCTGCTTTTTACTTTTTTCTTTTGGTTTTGGTTTGTGCAGTGCTTTTAAGTTAATGATTATGAGCTCTTCTGTGAAGTGTGTAAAGTAAATACAGCATCGCCAAATAAAACAAGAATAAAAAAATATTTTACATGTTTACTTGTAATATTATTCTTGTGTTTGTTCTTCAGGATTAGCCAGGATCTAGCCAAAGACCTGGCCATGCTCGCCAGAGAGATTCATGATGTAGCAGGCGAGATCGACTCAGTCAGCCCTGCTGCCACTGACCCTGGAGTTCTGGTACAGTCATCACAATATAAAAGCACTACAGCATAAATTAGGTTTTTCTATTTGTTAGCTATAACTACAAAATATATAGGGTTTTATTTATTTGAAATACAGATTCTTATTAATATATAGGTAGACCTGACAAAAAATGGGATCTTCTGAAGAAATGTTTCTTTTTAATGCATTTTAACTCTGTTTTAGTTGGAGGAGCGTGTATTTGATGACAACACAGACTTGGGTGGTGCCTCCACAGAGCTGGGAACCAACGGGCGGTCTGTGGAGCTTCGACCCCGTGGCTCTAACGGACAGAGCTCCCGCTCCATCCGCCGGCAGACATGGAATAGAGATGATGTGAGTCTGAGCTACAATATTAAACATTACATTGTCCTCGAAATACACAGACATCCTGCATAATAAAACTGCTAGTTTGAATTTGAGATTTTCCTCTCTTTATTTCTGATTAGGACAGAACCCTGTAAAAATTAAATACACAATTTAGCATAAACAATGTGTTATGTGCTCATTTTCTACCTTCACTCTGTTTAACTGTGGCAGTAGTTTACAGTTGGAACATAACCCTCTGCCGGTTACTGAACTGTAAAGCAGAAGAGGAACAAGTCAGTATGTGCCACTAGAGGGAGCTCCACACATGCCAACTGTAGCCACCCTTCAGTAGACAAACAGTGCTTCTGATTCAATTCAATTCAATTCAAAAAACTGTATTTGTCCCCTGGGGGAAATTTAAGAAACATAGAGCAGTTGGATCAACAAATACATAATTTAAGGTGCAAGTGCATGTCGGTGATTTATTGCATAAGCGGGGGGGGTCCACAAGCAGGATGAGCAAGGGGGTTCCAGTGCAGGGAGATTGTGTCTATAGTGAGAGGATGAGCTAATAAGGAAGAATATTTCAAGTGAAGTCATGGCTATAAAATTAGCCTGTTATTGTTTGCCACTTTTAACCCTCTGCACTCCATGTAGTTTTATGGTGTTGTTTTGTTCCTGTCACAGTTTTATTCACTCTGGGCTCATTTTTCACTGCAGCATAAAGCCCTGCACCTCTATGGAAGCAGCACAACAATGGCTACAAGCACAGAGAATTTAGCAATGTATTTTGTGCTGTATAACACAGGTATGATTGTGTAAATCATTAAAAACGTTGAATTCTTTCAATAATTTATTTTACACTAATTGGAAAAAAAGCTGGAATCAACATGTACAGCATATTTCCAAGTGTCCACAGGTGTTACTAATATTGGAAAAAATGGAGACTATATAAACTAGAGGTATTTAACTACTTACATTTTTTATCATTTTTAATTAGTTTTTATAGCTGTCGCCCAGCCGAGTAGTGCCTGAATTTTTGTCATGTGACTGTTGGTTGCAGCCGAGCCCTGGCTTCTTAGTTTTAACAAGGTGTTCAGTATCTTTTTGTTCTGCACAGAATTTTATTATTGCAAACGTAATTTTTAAAATGAGACATGAAAAATAAAAATGGGATTCTGAGCTTAGATTTGGTTACTACTGACAAGTTCAACAACCATCAAAAAGTTGGAAATCTGATGATTCTTTCTGTTTTTGCAGTTTCTGGTTTTGATAAATGGTGTAATTTGACAATTCCTTTCAAACCAGCCAGCAAGTTTTGGGGGTCAGAGATTTAAATTAATGTTATATTGATGTGCTTTTTTTTTATCATCATCTTTTAGGCGGTCCTAGACAGTTTACTATTAGCTTCTGTGACTCAACTCTCAACCAGGATACGCCAGTCTGTTGACAAAACAACTTGCAAAATCAGGTGAGCATCGTACTACATCCCTAAAGCAGAAGTAGGTTCTTGTGCTGTTATTGTAATTTTGTGTCTATCTAATGCATTATGTACTCAAAAAAGAACAAATGCAGGGCAGAACTGTCAAAATTGGAACATATTAAATAGTGTGTTAATGTTCCTGCCGGGGTTTTAAGTTGAAACTAGACCAACTAGCGCAATTTGAGTGGCACATCACAAAGGCATACTCTGCAAACCAGCAACATATTTTTCTCATTAAAGTGACAACTCAAAGAGCTTTTTTTCACTCTTACAATTTGCAGACAAGGCCTGAATGAAATGACTCTAGGAGTCAGCTAATACTTCTATCAAGACCTATATTAAGCATGCTTTTATGTGTTTTATATTATCTATTTTTGTAATAATCTGGCCTCCAGGATCCTCTTCAAGGACAAGGAGCGAAAATGGGAAGAGATTGAGGCCAAACTGCAAGCAGAGCATGACTCCTTACTACTCAAAAGCTCCAACAAGGTGATGTACACATCCACTTGTCATACGTTTTGTTGTTTTAACTGCTAATGGCTTGTGACAACAGGCAAGACAACCCTATTTTTAGAAGCAGCACGGCTCTAGGAATGACAAAGTTAGTATGTCATTTGGTTGGTCAATCAGGCCATCTCTGATCCAGACTAAAATATTTCAAATGGATGGAAAAAGGTACATCTGTGCCTGTGTGTGTGTGTGTGTGTATGCAGGGCTGCACAATTGCTAACAATTTTAGCTTCCTGCAGTTAAATGAACATAATTGACTGCTATATTGATGTTTAAAATATGCCCTCTGCTTATTGAAAATTGCATATCAGATCGCAGCAGTTACCAGGGAGCGATCGAAATGTTTCACTTTTGTAAAGCTGTCATGGCACCGTGCATACACCTATAGCAGCAGCAGCAGCCTGTGGAAAAAATCCTGGATGTTGCAGCTGCAGTAGTGAGTAAAAAATAAGAGTAATTTACTGTACATCAGAGAGCAGAGAGGCAAAAATAAAAATCAGATGTCTGGAGCAGAAGGTGAAGAACTTGTCCCTCAAAATGGACCCGTTGTTTGAAAGTATTTTGGATTCAGGGTGAGTGTTGTTAAGCAGGGACAAAAATGATATGCAAAGAGTGCATGAGCTTTGTGTCTGTGCCGCAAAGCAACCCAACTAATTTGGTCAGCCACCTGAAAAAAACATCACACGATGATTGCATGAAGGCCAAGAAGAATAATGTCACTAACCTCACAGAATCCTCGTCCTTGTCCAGGGTTAACTCATAACAGCAACACTGTGCAGTGTGTGGGTAAAAAGGTTTGAAACTATTTTATTTAAATATTGCTTCTAGGGCAGGGGTGGGCAATCCTGGTCCTTGAGGGCCACTATCCTGCATGTTTTAGATGTTGCCCTCTTCCAACACACCTGATTCAAATGATCAGCTCATCATCAAGCTCTGCAGAAGCCTGATAACGATCCTGATCATTTGAATCAGGTGTGTTGGAAGAGGGAAACATCTAAAACATACATGATAGTGGCCCTCGAGGACCAGGATTGCCCACCCCTGTTCTAGGGGATGCATTTGCTGTGTATAATGACCAGTCTTATTTTGAAACTAAAATTTGTACAGGAAGTAGCAGGAATGTAGCACGACATGGACAAGACAGAAGTGGTGTGTTTACATGTCAGAGAGCAATAAAAATGTTTTGTCCCTAAAATCAATGAATAACTGCAATAAATAATCATGCTTTCAGTATTATAAGATAGATCATTACCTATAGATGTACATGTGTATAAATGTGTGACCTGATTCTGTCTTTATTGTACATAAACTACATATCAGACTATAAATTACTAAAGTAGCTGGATGATGCAAAGTATTGACTGCTCACTCCCCAACACAAATTTGCATAGCTGTAAATTTTGCAAGCACAAAGACGTACAATGTGGCTGTTGATTGCAAAGTGTTTCATTGCTGGATACAGATACTGGAATTTGAGGGAAGTCTAATCAACATAATGTTTTCTTTTTAGCATTATTTTGGCATACGTTAATACAAACGACAGACTGAAAGGCAATGCAATCTGTCTACAGGATTGAAATATTTTGCCTAAGAATTTATTTATGTCTGTAATTATTTAGCTTTCCATTGGACGGGAATAATGCAATCCTGTATCTAATCCAGTCCTTTCCTGCAAACCACACAGTATCTGATTACTCAGTCCAAGCAATCACAGTGAGTGGTGACAGTGTTATAGCAGTTTTGGGGCTCAAATCAAAGATACTTAAGTCTTTTGCATGCCCATTAGATTACGGTCCAAAACATTATCTTTGAGAGGAGAGCACACCCAAAAATGGTTGTTTTAAAGGAGAAAAAGCACTCACAAGCTTACCTCCAAAAACCTTCTGCCTCCCTTAAGGGGCACGGTAATAAATTCTGCCGTTAACCCAGCCTGGCCTCATGTGAACCCCTGAAGAGATATGTCTGACTACGGCACCAGTCGCAGGGCTCATAAAGCATTAGCGGGCGTAAAAGGGCTCGGCTCCAAACTTATTCCTGCAGCAGCGAACAGACTAATCCAGTTGATTTATTTGGTGTGAGAACTTGCAATTACTTAATCACGTGTTCAAGAAGCCTTTGTATGTTGTTTATATTCTCTTAACAGGAGATTTCAACCATCATTCAAGACCTGAAGAGAGTGGAAAGACAACTGACAGGTATGTGTATGATGCTTCTCTTTAGTGGAATGTAGCACATGAAAGCGCAACTTCCTGTATTCTGTGGTGTAATTTTAGCATGCAATTTCATGTTGAAGTCAGCAGGACTCATTTCGCATGTTTGTTCTGCTCCAAACTGACAGTAATCGACATGATGGTGGACCCAGATGGAACCCTGGATGCTCTGTCCAACCTGGGCCTGACCAGTCCTCTGACTGACCCGAAGCTCAGCCCCGGGACCCAGCAGGATGCGTCGGTGTTGCATCCCAGAGCTGAAGCTTCATTGTCAGCCACCAGGCCTGAAGGACTTTCCACTGGACCCTGCGGAGCCTCAGACCAAGCGGCAGAGCGAGACCAAGGCCCCCAGCAGAGCTCCAGATCCTACAACTGACACGCCAAGGGAATAATTCAGAGTGCATCCTTTACATCGGACATATCGTGAAGCCCTCGGCGCAGACCTCGGTGTGAGCTTAGAAGATTTTTTAGTATTTGGTTTGAGATGAAGGAAGGTGATAGATGCCTCCTCTTACAGGAAAGCCTGGCTGCTCTGTCAGTGAAGCTAAATCATGATGGGACTGTGAAAGTCCGACACGTCAAGAGGAAGCTCTTGGGGTGGCAGACATACTATATGAAAACTTAACAGTATTAATTGCTGGGCTTTTGAAGAAGCTTTGACGTCATATAAAGTTACTCCATCTGTGTTTTTGTGTTGCAGCTCATTCTTATTATCCATTATCCTCGAAAGCATTTGAAAAAAGGACATATATAATGTTAACGCTAAGTCCTCTTTTAATTATGTTTCTGTTTTAGTCTCAGAACAGACAGATCTGACCATTAACCTTAAAATCTATGTGATGGATGCAAAAGCTCATCTTAAAGCCAATGAAACCCAAACTAGAAAGGTGCAGTGTTGTCAAAAAAAGGTGGAAAATAGGTGTGTAAGTGTGAAGTGTTTTTCTATCCTGCCATAGAATTATTTATCAAAATGAAACTATTTTTTTGGCTGGTTTGCAACTGCAAGGTCCAAGCCTGTCTCAGTAATGATTTTCCAACAGGAGCAGCCGCGGTGCTTATTTGCTGGGGAAAGAACTGGGTGTGTACAGTATGTACGGGTGTAAATGTTTATTATAGTTAAATCTAAAACTTCCATCCATGCCTATTTTCTCATGCCGATGTCATTTGAAACCATTGTATCGAAGATTGACCCTGTGTGTTGATAGAAACTATGAAATCAAATGTAGCTCCCAGAAAAGGCTTTTCCTCTTCCAAATGTATTTTGTCACAAGTGCCCTGGATCAAACAATCATTACAGTTGGAGATAACAGACAGTACATTATATAGGAGATGGAGGTGAAATTTGTTTCTTTGCACATTTCAACGCTAACACACATTATTATTATTAATCTCTGAGGGACCAGGACATGACGTGCCCCAATCCTTTATTATGTTCATGTCTTTGACCAAAAGCAGGGTTTAAAGCCAGCTGTCTGTAGATGAACGGTTTTCTCAGACTGCTTTCTGATCGCAAACAAGATGTTGTGTTTGAACCAGCATAGACGGGGACTACCTCCGAGTCCTGCAGCTGCATTTTATCACTACCGATGCAACGGAACGGTCGACTGTGTAATGACTGTAGGTTTTCCAATGTCTCGCCTCATACCAATGTTTACACATGAATGTAACCTGATCAGAACTGTTGGATAAAACTTTAGCCAAAACAACTTTAATAAATAATTGCATTTTGTGCTCATACTTTGTCTTTAATTCTGTTTGAGCATTTGGAGATTTTTGTTTCTTTGGATGTTTTGTATGAAGTTTTTTTTTCTTCTTTGTATTGATGTTAGGTTAAATGTTGACCTTGCAATATATGTGTACTGTTTGTCTCATTTCCAATAAAATGCATGATAATCATGAGCTATTTTGTTTGTTCTTTTAACATAAATTCAAATGTAGTACACAGTTTTACACAGGGTAGACATTATGTAAGTCCACTTACATAATTACTGTACTCTTTTCATTTTTGGTCATTGAAACTTCTATTCCACAATATTTGAGAGTGAAGAATTGTAGCTATTTTTGGTAGTTACAGTGCATACACAAAGTATTCACCTCCCTTGGAAGTTTTCCCCTTTCATTGCTTTTCAACACAAGAATTTATGACAAAAAATACTCATATCAAAATGGAAACAGATTTCTACAAAGTAATGAATGTGTCTCAAATGACTGTAATAAAAAAGACACCTGTGAATCAGTGCTCCTGGCTGTAACTGATGAAGTTAACTTGTTAAGATTAGGTTTGGGAGCAGGACGACTCAACCACACCTCCCTCTAATTACCTAGCAGGCCTACTTATACTTGGTTAATCCATCCTGCCCTGTTTGTCTCTTTCTCTGAACGACAGTATTAATTCCACAACAGAAACACATTGCTTCAGAGAGTAAGAGTTACTCACCATGGATCCCCAACTGCTGATCAATCCATCGGATTCAGGTTAGGATCTATTCAACAGCTGTTCTCCTAGCAGTCAGATTACATCCAAACTTCTCTCCAAAGCTCCCTGTGCTCCGTGGTGCACATCCCCTGACCTCCAAATGAGATTTCTCCAACTTCAAACAGGTGTTGTGCCAAAAAAAAAGTGATTGTCTGCCAAAAACTGTCTATGGGAGCAATTATCCTTAAGTTTCTGCATTATTTTACCTGCCCTGGGCTCTAGACTCTAACCAATGCTGTTGTTCAAGGACCATTCAACTTGTCAGTTGAATGGTCTGACAAGTTTTTCAAATTCAGATTCAGATTTGTTTATTTGTCATACACAGGTTGATACACAGTCAACTATGCAGAACCAATCAACTCACTATTCGCAACACTAGAAAAACTAAAAACACTAACGAAACAAAAAAAATATGTAGACATTAAGACAAGGAATTTGTCTATATACTTCTGCAGGGTCCGGAGCTAAATGCCAAAAAGGAATTTCAACCCCTACATTGTGAGTGGCATGTTTCAATAACTTACTTTCTTTAATTCATGGGTAGAAACCACCCAAATATTCTCTTAATGACTGTCTAAACATGGATATTAGACATACCAAATATCACAGACAATGCTAAACTATGTAATCATCCTAAATGCCATGTCTAATTAAGCTGTAAACTGCAGTATTTTTGGGGGTCAGAATTATCTGGTGAAATTTGCAGAAAGTAAGTGCACAATCTGTTTTTGGCAGACTTTTTTTTGACACAACAGTTGGCGCCTCCATCACTTCCAACTTCCGACATCTCGAAGCTTCGTACCTATCCAAAACCCGAAAAACATAATAATATACTGCAGAACGCGCGGAGAATGACATACATTCCTTCCGGCCGCTCAGACAACAAACTAATGTTGTTCCAGCTGTATTTGTCGTCCACTCCAGCCGCGACAAACTACCTCCCGCACTTCCGGTATCCTCACCTGAGCCATCCGCCTCCAGGGTCGTGACCCACGACGTCACCACGCAGCCGCACCTCTCCACCTGCACGAAACCCCACAAGGTAAAGGCCTGAGCCACCCTGATTCAGAGTTTATTGGAGTCACAAAGTCAGGAACTATCCACACATCTGTGAGTTCATGAGGTTGTTAATGATGGCTTGTGGAATGTTGTCCCGCTCTTCATGAAGGGCTTGGTGAAGCTGTTGGACATTTTGGGGATCATCTTGTTGGACACAACACAACGCTGTCTGAAACTATTTTGAAGACAACAAATGGTGGAGTTGTGGACATTCCAGTGCCTGACTACAGCCCTAATTGGTAGGCCAGCATTCTCGTCTTTCTCTTGTTATCTGTGGCATCCTGTCGTTAAAAAAGCTCTATTTTAAGGTGGACTTTCATAGTTACAGGTCAAAGGAGTGTCTGTGTAATAGTCATACTATCTAATTATTGTCTTTTAATGCCACACTGGACTAGGGTGTGGATAAACTCAGTGGTTGAGAATTTGTCACCAGTTGAGCAGCTCAGCATTTTTTTTTTCATTTCCAAACGGGAACAATATAAAAAAATTTTTTTTTTAACACAGAAAACAAGACCATTTGCATGCTGCATTTATATTTTTGCTCAGTGTACTTTATGGCTACTGTTGGGTAGTTTAATGTACATCAGTGCATCTTATGCTATAAGATCATCATATGTTTGTAGCATAGCTGTCCTGTGAGTATCACACACTTGAAAAAACAGTTAGGAGCTTTATGACAATGCTTTTTCCAGCCAGAGGGGCTTTGGAAAGCTTATTTAGCTTAAGAGGTAGGAGAAAGAAACACTTAATCCTTCAGTTACCTAAAAAAAAACAAAAAAAAAAACAAGAATCAATGCATTTAGAGATACATTGTCTTCACTGTAGAGAGATGGTATAAAAAGCTGTAATCTGTAAATTGAAGAAAATAAGGCTTACATTTTAGTAAATGTAAATTAACTTCACCGTAGGATATCAGAGTATTTTTGTATTTTGGTTTACATAAATGAAAAGTATTTAAATTCCATCACTGACTTCTCATAATACAGTGCCTAAAAAAAAGTGTTTGCTGTCTGCCAAAAATAGCATCTAGTCTAAGGGCCAAAAATCTAAATTTTCATCTCATTAAACTAAACAACCTTCTTCCAGTTGACTCCAGAGTCTCCCACATGCCTTCTGGTGAACTCTAGTCAAGATTTAATATGAATTTTTTCAACAGTAGCTTTCTCTTTGCCCTCTCCCATAAAGTTTCGAATGGTGAAGAACAGGAAACAGTTACTGTATGCACAGTCTCTCCCACCTCAGCCACTGAAGATTGTAACTCCTTCAGAGGAGTCATAGGTGTCTTGGTGGCCTCCCTCACTAGTCTTTTTCTTGCACTCACTCTGACTCAGTTCTTGAAGACGACCTGCTCTAGGCAGATTTACACATGTGCCATATTCCTTCTATTTTTTAATGATGGATTTAACTGTACTCCGAGGGATATTCAGTGACTAGAAATTGTTATGTATTTACCCCTCACTTATGCTTTTTAATAACCTTTTCACAGAGTTGCCTGGACTGTTCTTTTATCTTTGTGGAGCACTGATTCACCAGTGACTGGACCTTCCAGAAACGGGTGTCTTTATACTGCAATCACTTGAGACACATTCACTGCACTCAGATAATCTCCATTTCAGTTATGTTCAGGTTTTTTTTTATTAATTAACTTTAATTTGTAGAAATCTGTTTTCACTTTGACATAAGAGTCTGTTTTAGTACATTCTTGTCCAAAAATCCAAATTAAATTGACTAAGATTCAACTTTCAAGGGGAGTAAATACTTTTTTATGGGCACTGTTTAATAATTAATTAATATTATTAGATGAGAAATGAGTTCAAAACTTATTTGTCTAGCTCTACCGAAAAGCTAATTACTCCATTTGACTTCCCACTTCTTCCCCTTCATCACCCCAGATCCTCCTCTGGGCTGCCATCCTTCCACCAGCAGCTCAATCCTCCCCCTCCCCGTCCGGCTTCTTCCTCTCTCACTCTTTGCAGAGGCAAGTACACACGACAAATTAGGTTTTAGAGGCCACGCTGCCAGAGTTACCGCACCGCTAATTGTATGTCTCCAGATATTCTGCTCCACTTCCTTAATCCTTTAAAGCTGTGTCAGGGTTTTTCTCCCTTGCGAACAGCTTTCACCGTGGCTGCTGGTGCACATCAGCGCTTCTGCAGGTGTTCACCTAAGTGGGAACAGTTTGGCTGAATTGTTCCCACTTAGTTTTATTAAGTTCCGGCTCCCTGTGGACTTTGTTACCACACTCACACCGCTTGCATTTATTGCATATAAATAAAATATTCATGTCACTGCAGCCTTTTTGGCTCTGAGGTGTCCGTGCGCCCCTCCTAAATATAAAAATGATGTTTTTTGGCTCATGTAGACATATTAAAAATTAAAATGAATATAAAGATTTGTCAGGAGATGTACAGCATGCGTCCATGCGTCCTTTGCACTATTCAGTGTAATTTGAGCTGCCATTGATGATTTAGCACCCCTGCGGCCTCAGAATGAGTAAGATGTACGATGCTACGCTGCGTGTATGCCGGTTACTGAGGGTATTTACATATTCTGCACCTCCTCATTGATGGACTATCATTTCTTATGGGCACTGGAGAGGAGAACAACATGAAAAGAAAATGCTGTGTCAGCAACTTGAGTGCTGAAATCAACTTTGGGGCATTGCAGATAGCAGAACTAGTGCTCAAAGAGAGTTGAGGGTAGGTACAGTCACTCAAAAGTAATGTATGGCTGGCCATTTTAGCATGAAAAACTATAATCACCTCAATATTTGAAAAAAATTATATTACCTAGTGTGTTGATTAATCTACTTGTTTACTTTCTTGCCCAGAGACAAGAAGATTTATATAATTTGTAGGTCTGTACTATAGCCTAAAAACAGAACATTAGGACTAAATGACCTAAAAAGTGAAAAGTTAGGACTAAATAAGTCGAAACAACTTTGCCTCTGTCGAAAGGAACAAACTCCACTTATCAGCAAATCTAACGCTCACTGATGATCACATCATATTTTTTATGCTCCGTCTGAGCGAAAAACTAAGTGGAAAAACACAATTTTTAAGGGGGTTAAGTGCTGGACTATATTTTAGAGTCAAGAGCAGTAACTTTCAAAAGTTTTGTCATCACCATGAGGTTCCAGGTGGAATTCATTACCTCTGCACTAAGCCTAACACTTGGTAAGAAAGCAAATAGAGACATTTCCAAAATTGCTTAAACATGACAGCAACGGTCACAGCCTTAAAATAACCCATGAGGACAAAATTAATTAATTGAAAAAACTACTCTGGTCGAAACTATTGACACTGTGGTCACAGGAAAATTTGTCCTTTAAAGTAGATCTGTGCAAAGTCAATTTTTCTTACACCACTTCCTTTTAATATCCTCATTGAAAGCTGCGCAGGCTATAAAAGTATTCACTCATCTTGTTTGTGTGTGTGTGCCTGTTTCAGAGTTGGCATATGGCGCCTTTAACAACCTGCACAAAAGGTTCCTTAAGGTGAGGCTGCAGTGCTCCAGGATGTTCTGTCTCAGTATCAGTATTCTGTACGTGAGGTGCAAATGGGAGAAATTAGATTTCCTACAATGTGTGTGTTAAAGTGTGTACGTGTCTTTACGTCAGTCTCCTGTTCTCAATCAGATTACTCCCTTTCAGTGTGCGCTGCTCTCTGTCTTGTCCAGTACATCCATGCTGCGGCTCCTGTTGCACCCCCAGAAGCCGACAGAAGCCCATTGCCTGCCCCTCCCGTCTGGCCTGGGAGACACACAGACACACACACACACACACACACACACATACACAATCCCAGTGAGTTTGTGTGTTAGAGGAGTGAGCAGGCACACAGTCAGGATACATACCGAGACCAACAGTGGTTGATTCAGCTTATGAAAGATGGATTGAATAGAAAAGAGGGGAGAGTGACAGCATCTGTGTGTGTGTTTGACTGTGTGTGATTCTGTAGCAGCCCACAGGTCATCAATGGAGCTGTCAGATGATCCAAGGTCGAGGGGGCAGGACAAGGCTCCCCGAGCACCGCAGCCTCGTGTGCCCCAACCCAAAAACAACGGTTACAGCGCTGTCCAGCAGCAGGGCTACTCTGCATCTGTCTTCCTACGACGCGAAGACAACTCGGAACGGGTGAGCCAACTGTCAGGTACCTCTCAAACATCACCATATGTGCGTTCTGGAAAGTGAAAGAATGAAGTTAAACCTTAGTGACTGATCTAAACCTTAAAAACAAAAAAGGGACAACAGGATTCAGAATTCAATATTTGAAGTATCTAAAAGTACGTGCAGGGGTGTCGGACGTGTGTAAAACCAGCCAAAAGAAATGAAGCATCGGCCACCAGCCCAGTGTGCAGCATGGCATGCTGTGAGTCCTGAAGAGGCATTAGTTTCATCCATTGGAAATCCATTCACTCTGTGTGGCTGTGGTGCATCAGACCCAACACTGGAGAATTGCTGCTGGAGAAGTATGCAGCCGAGTTCTGTTGTCTCCAATGAGAATTGATTACCACTTTCTTCACTGCTGCCACACACACAGCAAACACACACACATTTCTGAGTCGGGGTGTGTTTTAGGTTTTGTAAATGTTTGCACTTACTCAGAGAATTTATTTAGAAACATGTCGATTTTAGCTAAAGTGTAATATGTGAATAAGTATCTTAATTAAAGATCAATAATTTGCATTAGCTGCGAAATATCATTTTTGCTTGAAATGTATCAGGATTTAAGTCTCCACTCCAGAGAATCAGAACAATGAACCATGTAATCGATAAGTCAATCAACCAAAGATTAATCAGCAAAATTCTTGATAGTCAAGTACAAGTAAAGTAATGATTTTTTGTTTGAAAAATAAAATAAGGTAATCAATCACAGTTGGCACATTTGCACGTTCAAGCATTTGCTGTTTTCCCTTGTGTTAAGTGATAATAAGCTTAATGTTGTTGGGTTTGGACCTTTGGCCGGACAGAACTAAACTGCCAATATATCACCTTGGGCTGTTTTTGATGAATAATTCGCAATAGTTGCAGCCCTAAATCAGATGTACAGTATATGTATTTAGAGCCTTCTGTGGTTCTTTGAGCCCACATACAAGCTGTGTCTTTCCCACACTCTTATTTAAGTATATGTACGCATTTTGGTTTTGTTATTAATAAACCAGTGGCCTGAGTGGCACAAGTGAGGTTAAAGCGTGATTTCTGCTTAATGCAATTGTGCATAGATGATGGTGATGATGATAGATGAGGTGCAAAGGAGTGTTTGACCAAAAATGCAAATGTAAGCAATGCCACTGGGCTGATTACATGCACTTGGATCAATAGGCTGATTATTTTTAAGAAGCAATTAAATAAATAATGGCAAGGAACTGTAACTGTGTGAAGTGGATCCACTTGACGACAAGATTTTGTCCTCTCCATCTAGGATATTTTCAGTCCAGTCTGGTTGTTTTGTCTGTTAGCACATATCTTAAAAACTAGTCAACAAATTGTAGTGGAATGCTGTCAAAAGTTAGAATTGGAAGAATCAGTTAATGAATTATCTCTTTGTTAAGCTTTTCACTATTTACCCTTGTACAAAGTCTGATATACAGAGTTTGAAAATCGAAATCCAATCTTCACAGGCAGGATTTAGGTTTTTCTCTAATTAAATCTTTTGCAAAACAGTGTTGTACTGTTGGAGATTTTTTTTAAATTATTCAAACAAACATAATTGCCTTTCTCTATCACAGTCTATAGGCAGCAGACTGGTGTATCTATCTCCTCTTATTTCCATTTTTCTGTTGCATATACAGTATTTCTTTTCATCTTAAAAAAAAAAAAAAAAGTAAACTCAAAAAGAGATTGTCAATAATTTCCACAGCAGCATACTGCAACTGTTTTAATGGCCTTTTCAGTGACTATATTTCAGCATGAAGCATGACCTAACACCATACTGGGAAACTGTCACTGAAACAATCTAATTGAACAGAAATGGACCTTAAAAGACAACATGGAGAAAAACCAAGTGATCCAATTCTCTTATGTCATGTTGATGTCTAAGCCTAAGGTCTAAGGATAGTTTAGGTGGTCTGCAAGTCATAAAACATCATAAATAGTGTTGAAAAGTTATGTAGATGTGCATGCTATGACATCAGATGTTTGTATTTCAGCATGTAGCAGAATCTAACTACATATTGTGACATTGTTACTGAAATGCTGTAAAAACAACCTAATCAGACCTTATAGGAATAGCAACAACATTATGGTGGATAATCCAGGGATTCAGTTCTTATTATTGCAGTAAAAAAGTAATAACTGAATAAAACGAGTTGGAACATAACAATATCTTATCACAGATGCATATCTTGACTCTGTGCATAGAAGTATTTACTCTTACAGGCCCATTTTATCATGATGTGCACATTTGTGGGTAAACTCTGCATGCATCTTGCAGTTTTGCTCTTAAATGTGAGGACTGTTAATTGGTTTGTGGTGCTGGAGAACTGTGCTGTACCAGATAATGATGTCCTGCACAGGGAGTCAAGAGGGAGTGGAGATGAACTGTAAAGGCTGCTGTGACCTCTGAACCTTCCTGCAGACGGCGTTTCTTCAAAAGGGTACAGATCAAGAAGCTTCCATCGAAGAAGGAAAATTGGCTCTGCATTAGTATTCTAAGGTGGATCATTGTGGTGACTGCAGCTGGTAAATTGTTTATGGTAACAGTTTTCTGGCATGAATGCTACTTAATGTTAGTTTGGGGATCTGGATCATTTTGTTGCTTCGCTATAAACTGCCTAGTGGGACTGTATAAGCTGAATATTTGTGGTCATGGTGGTCAGGGAAACAGACAAAAGCCACTGATATGTAACATGAATGAAAGAGTCTAAAAAAGTTTTAAAATTGATTTTGGTATGATAGGCTATGTTATATTGTTTTCCCATAATTGAAGCATTCAGTTGTTCAAGATCTTATTTTATTGTGTATGCCTTGGCAGTACAACAGGATGAATTAAAATGATAATAACTTTCACTGCCTCCTCAATTAAATTTATTAGAAACACACACATTCCCTGTTCTGCTATTACAGTTTTTTCAAAAGAGCAAGAATACAAGGGGAAATATTGTCAATAACTTCCTCTACTGAGTGAATTTTTTCTTCCCTTCCTTTTACTGTAAATCCAGCAAATGCTCAGTCTTGAAACAAAGTTCCTTAATTATCAGTAAAACATTTCATTCACCTTCTTCTCTTTGAGCCATGTGAGGTGTAGAGAACCAGCAGACCCTGTGTTCTGCTCTGGACTGACACTTAACTGATGGAACCAGATGACCTAACAAGATCATTTTTCACTGCTAGATCTCTATTTGCACGTTATCCACAGTCCCTCTGGCTCATGGCCCAGCTGCCTCCAGGGGCTCTGAGCCCAGTCAGCTTTCACTCAGCACATATCGCACCGACTATGACGTTATAAAAACGCCACGTCCTGTACACGCATGGAAACCTGCTGTTGAGCTTTTGGCGTGAAGGTGAAAACGCCCACGTTGGAGCGCTCTTCATGGGCACTCGCAAGGGTGATTCTGGACGGGGAAGAGGGGGAGTCGAGCATAACTAAATGGCGACAATATGTCATGTTGAGTAATTATAAATATAAGAGTGTAAGGACAGTTTAGGTGACCCCTACATCATGAAACATCCCAGCCAGCAGGGAATGTTCACACAACATTACGTACAAGTTTTAATAATAGTATGAAGAAAACTATTTAATTGAAAATGTAATTTTTAATTAGCCATTTAGGAATATTTTCACTTCCAATAATGTCCCTGTAAAGTTAATATAATGTTTTAAAATCAACAGTCAGAGGATGTTATCTGGATTACTTGATAACAAATGAGGAATGTTCTCAAATCAACATTCAAAAAATGCTTTCCAGATGTTATCGGGGCCTGAGATCACAGAACGTTTTTTTTACACAGAATATTTTATAACATTGCTGTAATGTGATATTTTAAAGGTGGAATATTTTGCCTTTTTGCTGAGGGAACACAACATAGAACGTTCTTGAAATGTTTCCACAATAACAACAAAGGAAGGATGTTCTTAATCTGACATCTGGAAAACGTTTTCAAGATGTTATGGAGGCTTCAAACAATAGAACATTTTTAATACACAAAATTTTTTATACAGAATGTTTTATACCTTTACTTTAATGTGATATATTAAAAGTATAACATTTTGCAGTTTTGTTAAGGAAATACATTACAGAACGTTCTTCTATAAAGCATTCTTACAATGTTCTGTGATAACAAACGAATAACGTTCTCACACCAACATTCAGAAACTATTTTCAAGATGTTATCGAGGCCTCAGATGACAGAATGTTATTTCTACAGAATGTTTTATGACGTTCCTACAATCTTATATGAGGTGGAATATTTTTGCCTTTTGTTGAGGGAACACATTATAGAACGTTCTTCTATGAAATGTTTCCACAACAATAGCAAAGGAACAGTGTTCTCAATACAACATTTAGGAACACATTTTTAAGACGTTATTATGACCTAAGATGACAGAACGTCCTTTAAAAGACATTCCTGTAATATCATATATTAACAAAGGTGGAACACTCTGCCTGTAATATTCTGAGGATTTTTGGGGGATGCTGTTGAGGGAACACATTGAAGAATCCAAAAAATGTTCCCACAATGTTCCACAGTGTTGGATGATAACAAAGGAAGGACATTGTCAGTGTAAAAAGTTTTAGAAACATTAGGGTGCAACGGTCTAACTATGTTATCGCCCAACATTTTTAGAACGTGTTTAGTTATCCTTCCTTTTAGAAGAACATTCTGCGAACTAAAAGAAAACTTTCCGCTAAAAATATTAGTTGAACTTTGCAGAACTTTCAAGGATCTTACATTATCATATTTTGTCATATACACACACCTACTTTGTGCATAAAAACCTTTTCCAGTGTAGGCCTGCTGTATTTTGATTTGCTTACTTGCATTTAAAGTCTAAATGTACTGTGCGGTGTGGTTCTTAAAAGATGAGGACTCTTAATTTGACCCCTTGTGTTGGAGAACCATTCTGTACATTCTCAGATAATGATGTCCTGTACTGACGGTCAGGAGGGAGTTGGGGATGAACTGCAAAGTCGGCTTTGACCTCTGAACTTTCCCGAAGGCAGCGTTGCTTAAAAACATACAAAGGAAATAGGAAAAGAAAAACCGACTGGTCGGCATTTCATACATTAGTATTCAAAGTTGCATCATTGCAGAGACTGTGCAGCTGGTAGATTGTTTGTGTCAACAGTTTTCTGGCGTGACCGCCGCTGACCGTGGAGCTGAGGAGCTTGTTGATGTCGTTGCTCTGCTAAAAAAAATTCTCTGTGCTTCTCTCTGAGCTGAGAGTCTCTGCTCATGATGGTCAGGGAAACAGGGAAAATCCAATTCCGTGTGTCACTTTGTTTTTCCCACCGTTTGAAAGTCTACTTGCTTGACCCCATATGTGCAGCTTTAGGAACATTCACGTCTCCTGGGAAGTGACTAAAACACTCTTGTCAGCTGTGGCTCTCTCTCTTGTTTTTTCCAGTAGCAGACAGTGTGACGTGCAGAGGGCACCTGTCCCAGACAGACACAGCAGGTTTCTGCTCTAACTTTGTCCCAGTGCAATAATATCTGGACTCTCACAGAATGCTCCATGGTTATTTATTACTCTTTCTGCAAGCTTTTTTTTTTTTTTTTTTTTTGTCTGCATTTTTTCTCATCGTTTAACACCACAAAAGGGGTGTCAACTTTTTATGAGATTGATGCATATTTTAGTCTTGCAGCCAAGTACTTTCATACTTAGTGCGTGTGCGTGACCATCACCGGCCCTCCCTGGAAGCTAAACTGACATTCTTTATTAGATTTCCGTATTATGAGCCAGGGAGGGCAGTGCTGCACCGCAGTGATCTGAGGGGGAAACAAAGGCTAGACAGGACGAGACAAGACGAACAGGGGAGGGAACAGGCAGGCAGTGCTATTAGAATTGAAGTGCGTGTGCGTG